>WOGL01001139.1:0-12114 GCA_015342145.1 Leptinotarsa rubiginosa
AGCAGGGACGTGCGTCTTTGATTAATTTGACTAGAGAGAGTAAAGCAAGAAGAGAGATGAAAATATCGTTGTCAGATAATAATTTAGTCACGTGCTCCCACGGCCTCTTAACACAACAAAAGAAAACAGTCACTGTTGTCATTATTAAGAAATGAAATAAAAACTAGCGACATCTAGTAAAATACAACTACTATCCCTTTGTTCACTCTAACGTGACGTTATTCGGTCTGGCGTTCAAGATATCATGGCGACTTGGCGTATACTGTAGTCTTATTTCATCGAAATATTATTGATAATACTCATAATACAATAAATATGTGTTTTCTAATCCATTAATGGGGTTTCATAAAATAAATATAAGTGAAATATATACTTAATAACAAATTTTGAGGAAAATATTCCACTGAAAATAGAGGTTAACACCGCTATGATGAAATTACCGGCCACTAAAACATTGATACCTGTTTTACAGGATTCCTGATAAAGTACATACATTCAACAGAGGTCCCTGGTTACTTCAAACTGTCGTTACTCGTACGATATGAGCCAATGCATAGAAGGGGTTGCTGATTTTTTATCAAAAACAAATCACCTACCAATTGAATTTTATCACTTTTAGCCACTTCTGACGTTGTTGCAAAGTAGGTATACAGATATTCATGATTCTACCTTATCCAAATATCCTGCTACAATTCCTTCACCAGTTGCCAACGTTCAAATGATTCTATTTGATGTGTTCTACAGTTTCAGCTTCTAATATGTGTAAATTCATTTTATTTGAATAGATAGGGTGACAATAATTGAATAGATATGGTGAAAATAATACTCCACTATTTACACAATACAACATTATTTAATACTAACAACTGTTTCGACACACTGTGTCATCTTCTGAGCGAGTTATAAACTTTTATTCGATTCGATTTGAGTTGAGACATATCTGAATCCGGTACATATGATAAAGGAGGCCAGGATCGGAATATGTTCAAGTGTTAATACTCAGTGCATAGGAGTCGAAAGTTGGGGGATAGCCTCAGTTTGAGTTGAGGGAAAATAAAATCAACCGCTTTTACCACGGGTAAATTACACAATGCTCTTCTTATTTCAATCAGAAGAGTGCAGCATGTGACACTCAGACAGGAGATTTATCAAATAAAACAGAAACTTCCCATTGGTAAAGCTTTAAGAAAACTTACCTTATCCAATTGTTCATCAGAAACTGCCAGGGGTAGGTCTAATGATTCGGAATTTCGAATTACGAAAAACTTTAGTTTTATTTGTGATTGTAGTCAATTTCAACAGAAAGTAATATAACTCGTTCGATTGATGACCTATTTATTTTGTAGAAATTCATATTGAAAATAAGATAAAGAAAGTAAATAAATGAAAATCTCAGTAGAAATCAGACAAAATCTATTTTTCATTTTCAAGTAAACTTGAAACTGGAAAATGTTTTGACAAACCAAAATCGGTTGTAACAAATAAAAATCTTAGTAGAAATTAGAGAATAGTTATTTTCTTCATCCTATATTCAAGAGGTAATGTACTTACTGAAATCAAAATATTTCAAAAGTTAGACATATGCGTGTTCCCTATTATCTATTTATGTTTAGTGAAATCTATTTAATTCCACTCGCCATTCTAGTGTAAGTGTTGTACCTTGGAACTCATGTATTTTCTCGGATATAATTTTCTTATTGCGGCAACACTGTCTGTGGGCGGCAGAAGGCAGAACCGCAGATTAGAAAACAATATTTGATGACAGAACCACAAAAACTCATCGAACGATGACAACGCAGAAGATTATGGATAGATGCAGGGACAAGTTAACTTTTGAGCATTTTCATTCGGGTCTCGTGGTGGCCGTGGTAGTGGACGGACGTGCTGATAACGTCCGTCCACAAAAAGGTACGCGGATGCAATGCGCTATCGTGGGGCTCCGTTTTGTGTTGTGCTAGTACAGTGTAATAAATACTGAAATGTGTGAGAGTTTTTAAAAAAGTGAAGTTTAAGGGCCTCTTCATTCACGCCGGTATCCAGGCCGGATGGTTCGGATAACCACGTGAAGGGGCCATGTATTCAAAAATCCGAAGGTCTCCCGAAGAGGAGGCGACCCAATAAATATATATGTAAAAAAATCAAAATGTCTTCTGAGCAGGAGGCGACAATAAAAAAGTACATTGTTTTTTATTACAAAAAGTGTGACAAAAAAGGGGTGGCAGCATTGCTCTGAGCAAGACCGCTGCGCCACCCCGACGAAGCTTCTGTCAAATTAATGTCAATTTAATAGGAGGAGCCTGGACAAATGCGCCCGAGTGGGAAGCTACGTCCATTAATTTAGAGAGAGAGAGAAGATTAAGGTTATGTCGATGACGCAGAACGTACTTCAAAGATTTCCTTGACTGTTAAAATTTTGACAGTATTACATTATCACATATATAATTTGTTTTATCTATTCTATGTATTGTTGTTGATTCTTGACTTGTGTGATAGTCCACAGTGATTTTTGTCAAAAAACTTATTTTTATGTTTATATTGTGGCCATCAATTTCTTAATAACCTAATCACATGTATTAGAAAATAGTTTTCCTCGGTGCTTTTCAAGGAATATTTCAATTTTTTGTTGGATATTGGTTGAGATATTCTTTTGATTATTACCGTGTGGAAGCATAACATCACCATTGTGTCCCCTTGTCTCTTAGAGAAATGTGTGACGAACTGTTTAATGACCAAAAGCCTGTCTGCCCCCTTCTACACTCAGCTGGAATAGAGAATGGTCATTCGGATCTCAATAAATTCCACATACTTGACGAAACTCTGGAAAATGAAGAGTCTGATAATTCTTTTGAGTTCGACTCTGATGTACCCGATGAGGAGATCGAGAAAATGCTGGAAGAAGCACTCGAAAGAAAAAAACGAACTGCATCAGATGCTGGTTTGGATATTGATGATGATATACCTTTTGAAGAGAAGGTTAAGGTGATATTAGTTGAAAAAGGTCAAAATCACTTTGATGTTCTGCCCGAAGGTTGGATACAAGTTACACATAACAGCGGAATGCCAATATATTTACACAAAACCAGTAGAGTGTGTACTCTTTCTAGGCCTTATTTTTTAGGTCCAGGGTCTGCTAGAAAGCATCACATTCCTCTTAACGCTATTCCCTGTCTCAGTTATTTTAGGGCCAAAGAAGAAGAAGAAAAGCAAAAGCTACCAGAACACTGCCCCGAAAATGATGAAATTCTCAATTCTGACCAAAACTTTCCAAATGCCAGAATTGAAACGGTTCAAGAAAACATTGCCACACAAAATCTTTCCCCTGAGCAAGTAAGAGAGTATTGTGGAAAACTATTTAAATTTCAGACCTTGAAGGTCCTCCGATTTAAATCATGGTCAGAACGAAGGAAATTCACCAAGAGACGCAAACATGAAAAACAGCTTCAAAGACCTACTCTGCCAGATGGTACGAAACTCATAACATTTCCCATTAGAAATTCAGAATCATCTGAAAGTGTATCCAAGAAAGAATGGATAATGAATCCCAATGGAAAATCCTATGTTTGTATTTTGCATGAGTATGTTCAACATGCTTTGAAGAAACAACCTACGTACCAGTTCACTGAATTGGAAAATGCTGCTACACCGTACTCTGCCACCGTCAAAATAAAAGATATGCTGTATGGAGTGGGATATGGAACAAGCAAAAAACAAGCCAAATCTGAGGCAGCTAAAGCAACGTTGGAGATACTCATCCCAGAAATGAAATTGAAAATAACACCTGATCAGCAAACAGGTAAAAAGTTATAGAACACCCTCAAAGACATTACAATTGATGGATGAGCTCTTAGAGAGAGATCTTTGAGGAAAGGTAAGTAAGTAAATCCAGCAGTGTCTGATGTGAATTCATCAGAGAGTTCCTTCATTGGTCTATTTGAAACATATATAAATCCTCACTAGACAACGCTGAATTTAATTACTTTCCTGAAATATGCGTTTCAACAGCTTATTCTAACTTTTGTAAAAAATTTATTTAGGCTTACTCCACTGATCAGGAATCTAAAGTCAACACTTGACTCTTTAGTCTACTTTCAGGGATATAGCCACTACAGAGTCAAAAAATTAACTATTCCAGTTACTCAATTTCTGTAAGACAATACCTTATTTTAACGAAACATTTAATTTTCATAAAATATCTCTCACAGCAAACTGTTTAACGTTATATAAACACAATAGGGAAATATTTCAACTGATGATAAAATTAATCAAACGATAAACAGCCGATCGTGACATGAGAAACACAGGTTATGTTTTCTTTTGTTTTTTGTGTTTTGGGTTAATTGTGACTTTGTGAGAGTAATGTTTCTGGTACGATTATTATAGTATACTTATGATAGGTAAAATAAATTACTTTCACTTATGGGGGTACAGTGATAACAGGCTGATATGTTTTTGTTTTATTGTTCAACTTAGTTTTAATATTTTCGATAGGTGTAGTTGGACAATGAACTATGTTCCCTATTGTTGAAACTAAATAACTTTTTTACAAGGGACATTTTTATTGGTTCTGTTAGCAGGATTATAAAAATCAACTAGAATGAATACCACATCAAATTTATATGTCATATTGTGTAAACATTCAAAAATTTTGCCAAAGTTCCTGAATGAAAAACACTTGAAATATTCATATTATATTCTTACAAAATCAGACCTCACATGACCTTACAGCTGAAAGTCATGTATAAGAAACCAAGAATGTACCCCATCAATATGGTTCAAGTTTAAAATGAGATCTGTTGCTATTCCATGGACCAAAAAAGTCATATTGCTAAAATGTTTCATCTATCTTGGGCCACAACTATACAACAAACATCTTATTGAAATCACAGTTATTAATTAAATTGATCTCTTCAAAAAATGTATATCTTTTCAATTTCTACGAAGTTCCTATCAAATATCTTTGATTCAGGTATCTGAAATTGAACAATATTGAATTTCATTAGTCAGGACTTCCATTGTCAAATATGATTCGACTATGATTCGAAATCTATGCAAGAAAAAATAAAATTAGAATCAATAGCTAAAATATCAATTATATAAAGCAATGAAACCTGAAATGAAAATACAATAAAATTAATAAAATAATCAAGACACAAAATAAAAATGACTGCAGAGTGAAAATAAATAAACAAGAATAAAAATTGAAATAAGCAAAAATTAAAACTGAATTAAAAAATTGAAAAAGATTTCGAACCAAGTTACTTCACGACGTTTCGATTGTTAGTATCCATAATCGTTAATTTTAGTTAGTTAGTTTTAATCTTCCTCCTTGAAGATGATCACTTGGTGATCGAAACACGTGTCGAGGTGTTAAAAATAACAATTTGGTGTTGGGAAAAAACTCCAGTAATATTCAAATTTTGTTTAACTACACTAAAGTTTGTTTGTTTGTTTGGTTTATGGTATACAGGCTCAATATCTACATTGATATTTAATGGCTTATGATCAGACAGAGCATAGTTGTATATTGAGACATCACACTTAATATTTTTATTAACCAGGACATGATCCAGTAGAGAATTCGTTTTGCTTGTTTGTCTAGTCGCATTATTCTGGTCAACTATGTTACATACTCTAAAACCACTCATAGTTACCACATCAATGTATTCTTTTGTTTCCTCTGAATCTGCATTCAGGAGATTGACATTCATATCTCCCAGTACAATAGTTTTATTCTTTTTGTTACATAATATATTCTGAAATATATCGATAAATTCCCTAAACTGATATTTAGGTGGTCTATACATACCATATATTTGCAGATTTAAAGATTTTAACAAAACTGCCATTAAATTATATTGATCAGAATCATCAACTTTTTCTATCACACAGAAATCAATATGTTCACAAATATATACCGAAACACCTCCAGCTCTTCCTTCTCTGCAGAATTACATCTGAATTACATCTGACAAACTTTTTACCCTTTAAAAAATTGTGTGAACTTTTAATGTTGGTGATTGTGATTAACATAAAATAATTCTGTTTTACTTATATTTTCAGATTTCTCTTATAATGGGTCCTTGTGCAGGAGGAGCAGTTTATTCACCGGCAATTACTGATTTTACTTTCATGGTTGAGGACACATCATATCTTTTTATCACTGGTCCAGATGTGGTGAAGGTTTGTTCAATTCATTTGAGCTTTTACATCTGCAATGAAATCCAGCCACATTCTCATTTATGTTTTCTTTCAGTCAGTTACCAATGAAGATGTTAGCCAACAAGAGTTGGGAGGGGCAAAGACTCACACCACCATATCAGGTGTAGCTCATAATTCCTTCAATAATGATGTAGATGCATTATTACAGCTGAGAAACTTCATGGGATTTCTTCCGCAGTCGAACAAATTTCCAGCTCCAATCAGGGAGTGTAATGATCCTTGGTAATGTCAAATAGAAGTACTTGGCATCATTCATCATTGTTAAGTTGTTTTGGTGACCCAATTTTAGATTTTCATGGATAAACTGGTGGAGAGAGGGTCAAAGACAAGTCGAAACTGTTTTAAATTATTCCAAGGTTTCGGTTTATTATCAAACCATAATCATGGGTGCTGATCATCAATGTACCATTTCAGGACTCATGATTATGGTTTATTAATAAACCGAGACCTTGGAATAAATAAAAACAGCTTCGACTTACCGTTGGCTATTTCTCCAACAGTTCAATCTTGAAAATCATCCTCTAGCAAATCATCATTATCCATATATTGGATGATTCAGGAATTTGATGAAGATTTTGAAGACTGAATTATAAAACAAAAAAAGGATACCTACAACCAAATTGACTAACATTGTAGATAAAAATGGATTAGAGTATTCCAATAGGAGTTCATATCCTATTGATTATTTTCATGCACTGATGTTTTTGTTTTCAGTAATTTGGATGTCCCATCTCTTGATACAACCATTCCATCATCTACGACCACTCCATATGACATGCTGGATGTTGTTCTGAGTATTGTAGATGAAAGAGACTTTTTCGAAATCATGCCAAAATATGCTAAAAATATCATAACTGGTTTTGCGAGAATGAATGGAAAGACAGTAGGAATAGTAGGAAATCAACCGAAAGTAGCAGCAGGTTTGTTCATATTTTTCATGAAATATAACTGATTCGTCAATAACATTCATTAATTGTTTTTTTTATTTTTAGGTTGTTTGGATATAAATGCGTCTGTTAAAGCTGCACGATTTGTTAGGTTTTGTGATGCCTTCAACATTCCTATTATTACCCTAGTCGACGTTCCAGGTTTCCTTCCTGGAGTTACTCAAGAACATTCCGGAATAATCCGCCATGGAGCCAAGCTTTTATATGCTTACGCAGAAGCTACGGTTCCTAAACTTACTGTAATCACAAGAAAGGTAATAAGAATTTTAAAATTCATGTATAGAATTATGGTTCCACAAAGTTCATTCTTGAGCCCTGTTTATTCAACTTCAGTGAACATCTTATTACTCCAGGAATGCTTTATTTTTAGGGGTATGGTGGCGCCTATGATGTGATGTCTTCTAAACATCTGAGAGGAGACATTAATTACTGTTGGCCATCAGCAGAAGTTGCTGTTATGGGTGCCAAGGGAGCAGTAACTATATTATTTAAGGGGAAGCCAGATTTACAACAAAGAGAGGCTGAATATATTGATAAATTTGGAAGTCCCTTCCCTGCAGCTCAGAGAGGTTAGTACATTTTGTCGAATGGTTGTGTTTAGTGGTGTCAGAGCTTCAATATATTTATTAACAGAATTACTCCACTTTATACAGTATTGAGTAAAAATACAAATAAATACAATAAATAATAAGATGGCTAAATGTAGGAGAAATACACTTGAATTCATAATCATTTCAGTTTTTTGAGAAACTTAAACTTCGGAAATGACACAGAAATACGCATCCTCGTAATAGGAATAATATAATTCTGAATGGAAAAGCCTGAAATGCCTTGTTCTGATAAAAGTATTGAAATTCAACGGACTTGGTTCTATTAATATTACACCAGGTAAAAATAACATTTTATATTAGAAAACTTTGTTTAGTTTTTTCGAGGCATACTGTTGATGAGAAGTTTTTCAGTTTCAACTATTAATCTTCATTGAATTGGCAATAAAATTGCGATAAGTGTTGATGTTTTTGAAAGGGAACAGATCAACTTGCATTTGCGCTTGCACAGTCGCAAGCAACGACTTTCTAATAATGTAGTATCTGCTGTGTGAAAAATGGTAGAACTTCGTAATTCATCACCTTCGATAATGTTTACCGCTGTAGTTGACGAAATGTCAGGCATAAAAATCTGCAGATCCTGGCCAACAGTCGTGTCCATGTTCCTATATCTTCATGAAATGTAGTTTATTGGGTTTTAGGTATATATATTTTTTTAGATTATTCGTTTATATATACTCTCTAAGGCCACATTAGCAGAGTTTTTGTTGTATTAATGTTTTTAATATACCTAACAGATAAAAATAGATTGTTTCACATATCTCCAAGACAGAAAATTTTGTAAAATAGAAACACTCTTGCAATTGAAAAGACCTATTTTTGATATAATTTATTATATTCATTCCATGATAAGTTTTCATTTATGTACATGCATAAAAATTTTAAAACGGAAGAAATCTTCAATGTTTTCATTCAATAATTTAGCCGGATCTTCTGAGAGAAGGTTTTTGCAAAATATAAACATTTGAATTAAGTGAGGTTTTTTCTAGGTTTTATTGATGACATAATTGAACCAAGGTCCACAAGATGGAGGCTATGCAGAGATTTGGCCTTGTTGGAGACCAAAAAATTGGAAAATTATCCGAGAAAACACGGAAATATTCCACTATGAGAAAACTTTTTGAAAAATATATATATTAAGTTTCTAGTTCGATTTTAATTGCATCCTGAAGTGATTTTCCAATGAATGTTTTGAATTTGATTATTCTTTTTAGCAAATTGGGTTCAAATGAAACAACCATATATACTTTCAGTCTTATTTAACAACTTACAACAACTTTATTACAATTTACAATATTTAAGCAAACAAAATTATCGATATTGTGTTAATACAATAGATTAGTGTAAAATATTATTATCGATTTTATTAAAGTGCATTTTTTGTGACAAACAAAAACATCATTCTATAAAGATTTGATTATGTAATACCTTGTAATATTCTTTATTTCACTATAGGCCAGGGCACTAAAAACTATCTTCTACTTTTACAATATTATCAGTATATATCACATTGGGATTTTTACAACTTTAACTATACCAATACACAGGGCGTTCTGTTAGTTCATAACACGTATAATTATTTCTTGTTGTTAATTCTGTAAAACCAGAAAATAAAGCATCATTTACCATATTCTACACCTTGTATATTGGCAAATGCACAATAATACACTACATTACATTAAGTATTAACTAAAGATGAAAATATACAGGTTTAAAACAGGTTTAAAATTATTCTAGGTATAAAAGGTGTCTTCCAACAAATAAAAAAATTGTTTCATATCGAGTCTCTTGAACAGAGGCGTTATCAAAACAGTTACTATAGCTACACAGTTATTATTGTACGGGAGATCGGTACTGAACAGATAGTTATTCCAGAACACATCAAATTCTTCAACACTACAGCTGTTCATATGCAGGGTATCTTTAAGTTGTCGTATGTTAGTTGAACAAAAAAAAATAGTATTTCCAGGAGCATAGAGATATTTTCATATTCAAAATTTAATTTTAAAAGTTGAAGGTATCAAAATTGTACAAAATGTATTTAATCTATATTTTGAGATTTAGCACCCATCACTCTGGGAAACCTTCAAAGGATCAAAGTAGATACCATGTATAATTACGGCAAGTGGTAAATGAATACCTTGTCTTTAAATGAACATTTACAAACATAAAAACGTTGTTGAAGTAATTAATACCAACCATAAAAAACGTCATTGAAATTAAAGGCAAGCAAATGGACAACATTAAAATGTTCTTGGTCAGCTAACATCAATGATACTTTGAGGCAATCAGTATGTCACAATTTTTCAGTTACCAATTTATTATAGATGAAGTGATTTCTTATTAATGAACTGAGGTCTAGCTTGCGAGTCCTATTCCCCAAAAATAGTTTATAAATACCTAAGGATTGTAAATCAGACCTAAGAATTTCTCTCACTAAGAGAATTTTTCATCACGTCATTTGCAACTTTATCTATTACCTAAAATATATCGAATAAAGCATGTTCATTGGTCGTATATATCGTTGGCTTTTTTAAAGAATCATTGGGGTTTCAAAAGAAAATACTTGTTAAACTTCATGAAAACTTTGAATAGTTAATCTGACATTGAATAAAAAAAAATAACATTGTAACGTTTAATTTTTCGTATTGATGCTAAATTTTATTATAGAAGACAAGCAATTGAATTGTAAATTGTAGGTTGCTGTAAGGTACCAAATTATGTTGCATAGTCTTCGTCGATAAGTAAATGGGCTGTGCGATTGTTGAGTGATGAAAGCAGAGTTATAATACTTCCACTCAAACTGAATTATTGATTGATCGATATGTAAGTTATCATTAAATGTGTGATATCGATTAATGAAATAATCATTGTTTTTCCTCTGAACATTCTCTTCACAGATAGCTACGAGGAGGAAATTCATCATCTTATAAGGGCGCTACAGGGGTCGGTCTTAGGACCCATACTGTGGATTATCAAGAAGCTCAAAAAGTATTTTCTCTTAACCCATTCACAAACTATTCGTCTATCGGACCTACTGTCACTACAGATCCGCTTCGAAAAATCTCTTCGCATCTACAATAACTAAAACTAGAGAATGGGAGGAAGAAAAGTTCCGGAATCGTTCAGATTCGAGTCCAGCTTCGTAACGGTGTCATGTAACCTAGTTTCTATGATTTTGGTCTTGACTTTATCACCTTTCTGTATGATGCATTTGTGGTGGATGCGGGAGTGGCTGCTGCCTGAAGTGCTGCTTGATGAGTGACTTTCGTGCGAAACATTGACGTCCGAGTGGCTGTGGCGCAGCTCGGCGCCCGGTTTTTGGGAGTTATTTCCGGCGAGAATCCAGGGATGGCGCTGAGCTTCGTCGGGGGTCATGCGCTTCTTGGAGTTCCAGCTGAAAGAAAGGAGAAAGTTGAATTGATCTGGAAATGTCGTTCTCCATAATAAAAAATAACACGAAATACATTGTTACTCTTCCACACAGTTTTATCCGACTATTTTGATTTCTGTTTGAAGAATTGACCGTCTAATCGCGCTTGACAATGACAAACTGATCCATGGGACGAGGCACAATATTTAGTCGCGATTAGAACGATTTATTCAACGACTGATGTTCAAAACATCAGTTGAACTAATTCGTTTAGCCGCGGAGTATGTCTTTCCGGATAGAATTATTTATTCTTATTGAAAAACACAAAAAAATTACTGCATATAATGTGGCTTTGACCGGAAGATGACATCCCCAAGAGCAAGTGCGGATCCAGGGAGGTCATGACTCCCCTTCTAGGGCTGGGACCAGGACCTAGGTGGACCACTAATTCGAATTGTTAAACAAAATGTTTTCAGATATTTTTTGTCCCAATATAGATTTTATTTGAGTACTTTCAGCATTTGATTAATTTGATATAATACTTTGACGACAAACGCATTATTCGGGAAGGAATGCATAAAAAATTTGAATTTTACCACGCCACGGCTGCCACCATTCATATATTACTTCACTTTTCTTGGAACACTCATGCACGCTTTGTTTCGACTAACGTCTAGTTAGACCTAACCTCAATCGGGACGACTAAACTTTAGTAAAAAAGTACTCCGCAGATTTATAAACATCCCTCTCCTGGAGTCAATAATAAGTGTGTTATAGGACCCTCTTGTCTCCTGAAATGCTTAATTTGTTTCAGCTAAGAGTTTTAAGCCAAAAGCTAATACAGTAATCGACAATGAAACTGTGAAACAACTAGCAACCGATTATACATTGTCTTATGTCATCGATGACATCGTAATGACATTCATTCACCTATTTGATTAAATCCCAGCCAAGAGGAATCTTATTT
>WOGL01001140.1:0-12106 GCA_015342145.1 Leptinotarsa rubiginosa
TTTTTTTTTTTTTTTGGCGGGGGGAAAACCGCATGGCGCCAGGGCCTTGAGTCATAGATGTCTATCAGCCCTCGGCAGTGTCAGGCGCTACTCTGACTAAAAACCCCCCTGACTCCTCCTTGTACCCGGGACTGTCCATATGGATATTGCTTCGGGGACAAGTGGAAAGAAAAACACGAAAACAACGGTAAAAACATAGCTACTTTGTAAACTGGGACATCACAAGTTAAAATAAATAAATAACAACATTAAACGTAGCTACTTTTGTAAAGTGGGACATCACAAGTTAAGATAAATACATATTAAACAACATTAAAATATCACAGTTTCGCTCGTTTACTATCGGGGTCTATTGGCCCTCTCAGCGGCTTGGTGTTGTAGCTCTTCTTCTGATTTATTCTTCATAACCTTCCTCAGGAAGTCTTTGATTTTTATGCTTTTCCTGCGATCTTCAGACATAATAATCACGAGGTTTTGAGGGCTCAGCCGCTGTTCAAGTCCCATCTCTAGTCTACTTCTGTGTTCGAGCCATCTCTCACACTCAAAGATGGTGTGTTCAGGGCTATCTGTCCTTCCGCAGTATATGCAGTTGTCATCCATAGCTTTACCAATCCTTAAGGTGTACGTCCTGAAAGATCCGTGCCCGGTCAAAACCTGTGTCAAGTAGAAATCCGCCTCGTTGTGTCTCGATGTTATCCACATCCTCAGGTCGGGAATAAGTCGTTTGGTCCATTGTGCCTTGCTGGTCATCTCTTGCCACCTGCTTTGCCAGGTAGCGAGTGTGACTTCTCTCTCCCTTCTCTTATCATCGGCCGTTACGTTTCCTCTGTTATGTAGACGTGCCCTCTCCCGCGCGAGTAAATCGATTGGCGGTACTTTGGCCAGCACGCAGAGCGCCTCCGATGACACTGTCCTATAGGCACAGACAACCCTCAGTAGTGCTTTCCTTTGCTCGGACTGTAACATATTCCGGTATGTTGCCACATCGAGCACTCGTTCCCATATTGGAGCAGCATACAGGAGCACTGACTGGACGACACCGTATATAACACGCCTCTTCTCAGCGTTTGGGCCTCTTATGTTCGGGAGGACTTTCGCAAGAGCCTTAGTCTGTCTCTCAGATTTCTCTCTGGTTTTCCTTATGTGTTCATTGAAGATGAGTTTGTCGTCCAGCCAGACTCCAAGATACTTCACGAACTTCTTCGGGGTAATTTCTGCTCCAGCCATCTTTAGGACGATGCCGTCCCTCTTCCTGGGCCCTGTAGCTATCAATGCCTCCGTTTTCTCCGGAGCTACTTCCAATCCGCTCTCAACCATCCAGTTGTTAATCCGATTGAGGGCCTCGTTGGTTTTCTCAACGAGTCTCTCTTTTTTATCCGCTCTTACCACGAGGGCAAGATCATCCGCGTATGCGACCGTTGTACACCCTCTAGGCAGTCTTATCCTCAACACCCCGTCGTATAAGACGTTCCACAGTGTCGGCCCCAAAACTGAGCCCTGCGGAACGCCTTGAGACATATCCTGGCAGTAGCCCCCGCATATCAGTTTGCGCTCTGAGAGGTACGCCTTGACCATTCCTAGCATATACCCATCAACTCCTAATTCTAGTAGTCGTCTAATAATCTTCGGCCATTTCGCTGTATTGAAGGCGTTTTTAACATCCACAAACACAACTATACCCCATGTGGGACCCCCGCTCGAAACCTCGTTTATCACTTCTTCAATTGCGTGCACCGTTGACCTACCTGATCTGAAGCCAAACTGTCTGTCACAGATCCCATCTCTCTCTTCCAGCTGTTGCTCCAGTCTGGCCTTCAATAGGTGCTCGTAGAGCTTTCCTGGGGCATTGATAAGGCAGATAGGTCTCCTTTTCATTGCTTGTGCTTCGCCTTTGGGTATGAGGACCACCCTAGCTCTCTTCCATTCCTCTGGGAATACCCTCTCTGCCAAAAGGTTGTTCATGACCAACAGGATCCTCTCAGGAACGGTCTCGATAGCCAGTTTAAGGGCTTCTGTTGTGATTCCGTCAGGTCCTGGTGCTTTTCCTAACTTCATCTTATCCTTTGCCAGCTGAAGTTCCTCCAACGTGAACGGAGAAGTCTGGTTTTCCTCCAATACATGAGGTAGAATCATTTCTTGGAGTCCTGCATCAGGGAAAAGCTCCCTTATCTTCCTGGTTTTAGTCTCCTCGTCCATCTCGTAGGGCTCTCTGAGCTGTTTGATTTTGCCCATAACTATTTGATATCCCTGGCCCCATGGGTCATCCTCCAACCCATCGCAAAGCTCCCTCCACTGCTCCCTCTGGGATCTCCTGATTTCGCCTCTCAGCGACTTCCTGGCCTCTTTGTATTCTATTTCCGTAGCTGTTATTCGTTCTTCAACTCTTGCTATCCTGGCCCTTTGTATCATCCTCCTTAGCCTGTTGCATTTGGACCGCGCTTCAGAGATAGCCTCGTTCCACCAAACCGGCTGTTTTCTCCTGACTTTCGGGAGTCTTCTAGTACACTGCTCCTGTGCTATCTTGATTGCCCTGCCGAGTTCGTGTGCATCTGTCATGGTAAGGAGCGATATTGTATCCCTGAACTCGTCTTTATTGATGACCCCCTGTTCTCTCCAAGGATGTATTCTCTTATTCACATTTGTCGTCACCTCGTAGAATATTAACCTATGGAGACTCATAGACTCCTGGGTGGAGACCTCCCAGTTAGTCACCTTTCTTGAGATATCCTGTGTCGCTAGGGTTACATCTATAAAGGAGGTTTGAGCTCCCCTCACGAAAGTCGGGAAATTTCCTTCGTTACATACTGAGATGTTCAGCGCGTTAATCCATTCCACCAGGTACTCCCCTCTGGCGTCCGACATCGGCGAGGACCATAGGGCGGATTTCGCGTTGAAATCCCCGACTATCAGAGCCTCTTTGCCTTGATCCCTTACATGTTCCATAATGTTGTCGACCCTATTTCTAAATTCGTTCATCGGTATGTTAGGGGATATGTAGCAATTATATATGCTCCAATCCTTGAGAACTATACATATAAAGTTTTGGCCTGTTTCGTGAGTGGTGACTCCACATCTCGGGTTTTCGCATAAGACAGCCGTTGTACCAGATTCGTCAAGAATCCACCTCGGGTTACCTGTTGTTAAGGCCATATTTGGCTCCTGGATGAGGGCAATGTCTATTTCTTTCTCCTGTATGATTTTCTTTAAGAGATTATGCGCGTTCCTACGTCTGTCCGCATTAAATTGTACTATCTTTAGTTTTGCAGTCATTTCAGACCCTAAATTATCTCTCCGCCATGATGACCCTCGTCATCTTCTCCAATATCCCTGTATTTCCAGCTCCCTGTTCCTCCGCTCCCTCTTCGGTTCTTCCATTCTCCGGAACATCCATCTCCTCCTCCGCTCTGGGCTCTACGGCGACATCTTCCGGAAGTGCATTCAGTCTCCTACGTGGTCTATTGCTTTTATTGGCTGCTCTCACAGCCATTTTGAATTTTGGACACCTCATGCTTCCCGCCTTGTGTCCTCTCACTTCGCAGACCGGGCAGTACTCCTCTTTGTTGCAGTCTTGGGCCCTGTGTCCCTCCTCTCCACATTTGAAGCAATTGGCCGTTCTGTCGGGACCTGTACAGGTGTCCTTCTTGTGGTCAAGACTCCAACATCTCTGGCATCTGGCGACCGGAACTCTTTTTTCAATGCGGCACCTGACCATACCGATTCTCACCTCGTCCCTCTGGCGTAGACTTTCTGCTAGGCTCTTTGGAACGGTGATCGTCACCGCTGCTGTGTCGTCTCTGAGCAACCTTATGCTGCTCATCCTACAGTCCTCGGTCCATTCCCCAGTCACCCTGGTGATGGCTTCCTTTACTGCAGCCTCCGTAATATCTCCCTCCATTCCCCTTATTTGGTATGTTTCCATCGCGTCTTTGCCCAACGTCCTTGTTCTTATTTGGCTTTCCCTCTCTATCGCCGTTTTGATTTCATTGAGAGCTTCGGGGTTCTTATCGATGGTGAGCAAGAGGGAGCCGTCTCTGGTCTTTCTGATGCCTCTTATGGCCCTCGCTGCCTCCTTGCCCCCAATGACTGTTTTGAGGGAGCCCAGAATATCCCTGTAGGTTTTTCCCTCTTCCCTCATTACGATGTCATAATTGTTCGATTGCTTGGTTCCGCTTGCTTTCCGTGAGGTTGTGTATATCACCACCCGTATCGAGGTTGCATGGAAGATGGTCTCGACCATCTTCCTCAGCAGTTCCGTAGGGGTCTTCTTGAGGTGGTGAATGCAAATCTTCTCACCCTCCTCCGCGTTGTTTTTGAGGTCTACAAGTTTCCTCCACAGGTCTGGTTTCGACCCGTCCAGTATGATCTTGACTATCTTCTTGCTGGTCATGATGCCCGTACCTTTGACCTTGGTTATTTGTTCGATCTGCTCCATCTCCCCTTTCAGCAGAGCGAGTTCAGGAAACTTTTCCTTAAACAACTTCTGTATACTCATAGTCATGTCCGGATCTTCTGGTTCAACCAAAACCACCTTTGTTATCCCGTCCTCGGTGGTTAGGGGGTTTCCGGTGATGACCTCCGTATTCGAATACACGGGTTCCTCCCAGTTCCGCTTCTCTACAATCTCAAAGGCCTTGAGGTGTTCTGTTTGTTCCAGGTCCTCCGGTCTCGTAAGATCGGAGGCTGGACACGTGCAGATGCATTCGCACCCCCTTTGCCCTATATCAGCCTTCTGTTCCTCTATGTTCCTAGTTTCTGAGTCGCCTAGTTGCTTTCTCAGCTCTCTCACAGTTGCTTCCATTTCTTCCATTCTTCTCGCGGCTTCCGACGCTCTAGCCTCCGCCTCCCTTTTTTCTTTATACAACCTCTCTTGGCGTATGTTATATTCCCTTCTATTCCTCAGCAAGGTATTTGCCTCCTTCAGACTGTCTTGGACGCGTGATAGGAATGTAGCTCTTCTCCTCAGAATCTCTGTTTCGCTGTTTATGCGCTTCGCAGCTTTCTTTATCTCTACTTTAGTATTCGTGTTGATTTTCACCAAGTCCATTAGTTGTGAGGACATCCCTATCATGGTGTCCACCCCTTCCCTAAGCTTATCGAATTCTTGTTTATGTTCATCCACCTTCGTTTCCTTAGGTGTTTCTGGGGTTCCAACCTTCTTCCTCTTCCTTGAATTCTTGTCCTCTTGTATCGGATCGTCCTCCGTGACCGTGAGGTCATATATTGGGCTGAATTTACGCTCCTCGTCCGAGAAGCCGTCTAGTGTTTCCACCATACGTCGAGGTGTACTGAACACCTCATCTCCGTCTTTCGAGTCCGTATCTTCTTTCTCCAACGTAGATGCGGATGTCGAAGGAGACCTCGACAACCTATTCCTGGTCGCCCTCTCTAGGAGCTCCTTCTCGTACTCCTCTCTAAGCTTCTTCTCTTCTGCTGTTTCCTCATTCTTACTGTCTCTTAGTTTTGTATTTAGTTTTTCCATATTTCGTCCCACGAGTAGCTAGGGAAACTTCCGGTCCACCCCTGCAGAGCCCCGCATGCAGGGGTAAGGCTAAAATCCCCCCTGGGTCGCCATTTCCAGGGGGCATCGCTTGAGACACACTTAATCACCCCTGTGCCATGCGTCCCTTCGGCACGATGGTGCTACACCTTGGGATTGGGGGACGCGGTAATCTCCCACTCGCTCCACCCGCGTCAGTGGGCGAGCGAGGGGGAGACTGGTAGAAAAGGAGGACGCAGCCGCAGCCCCTGCGTCCTGTAAGAAGAAGGTGAGTGACCCCTAGCCCTCGGTTGCCCTAATAGCGTCGGGGTCGGAAGCAAACAAGAGTTGACCAAGGGAGGTCGACAGGAAAGGGGATAAGTTATCCTACCCAAGACAAGTTGAAGAAGGGTAGGACAGGCCAGAGAACTCCCAGGGTCCGCCATCCCTGCACACCAGGCGTGTGTCTCCAGGAGGTTTTTTTATCGAGGATTCCCCCTCTAGATCCGTTGAGTTCTGTAAGAGACAGGTCCGCCAACGAGTAGGCACCCAACGATCTTGCCGATGGAGAGGCTAATGTATTCGCATCTCATCGGCCTGAGAAAGGCGAGGGTTACCCCTTGCCCCGATACAAGCACCTTTTTTTTTCGAGCGGTGAGTGCATCCAAGTCTCTCGGACCCAACCCAACTAGACCTAACCTAACCTAACCTCACTTTACCTAACCTAACCTAATCTCACTTTACCTAACCCAACTAGACCTAACCTAACCTCACTTTAGCTAACTCAACTAGACCTAACCCAACCAGACCTAATCTACTCTGACCTCACCTGACCTAACCCAACCAGACCTAATCTATCCTGACCTCACCTAACCTAACCCGACCTAACCTAACCAGATCTAACCTAACCCGACCTAACCTAACCTAACCCGACCTAACCTAATCTAACCTGACCTAACCCAACCAGACCTAACCTATCCTGACCTAACCTAACCCAACCTGAACTAACCTAACCTGACTTGACCTGCTCTAACCTGTCTTGACCTGCTCTAACCTGAACTAACCTAACCTGACTTGACCTGCTCTAACCTGAACTAACCTAACTTGACTTGACCTGCTCTAACTTGACCTAAGCTAACCTAACCTAGCCTAACCTTTTTTTTTGTCGAGGTGGGAAACTTTTCATGAGCCACACAGGATACTGCTTCCTCCTTTCCCCTGTAGTGTGAGACTCCTGATACTCACTAAAACCCACCTCCGCTCCCTCTAGTACCTGGAACCATCTTGACGACACATCTTCGGGTACTAGCGGCATCTACCTGTGTCCAATTGTCATATGAGCCTACATTTAACATTCTTTTAACTTCCTTCCTCTATCCTATTGTTGTTCTTGTTGGGCTGCTCTCTCCTCTCTTTCCTTCAGGACCATGATTCCTTTGATATAGGCGTGGATTTTTCTCCACTTTTGTTTGTCGCTTATCATGATATCTATGATATTTTCCACTAACAGGGTTTCTCCCAGGTCCATTTCCAAATCCGTTTTCAGGTTATGCCACCTCATGCATTCAAAGAATGTGTGGGCTGGTGTATCCTCTTGTCCGCAATACATACAATTAGTATCTGGGGTTTTCCCAATACGAACAGTAAATGTTCTAAAAGAACCATGCCCTGAAAGAAATTGGGTCATGTAATAATCTGTGGTTCTAATTTTACTTGCTATCCACGGTTCTATTATCGGGATTAGCCTCTTGGTCCATTGGGCTTTCTCCGTGTTGTCGTCCCATCTCTGTTGCCAGAGATTCATTGTGTTTTGTCTCTCTTCGTGTTTTGGATCCGTGCGGTCATCCTTACGCTCATATATCCTCGCCCTTTCCTTCACCATTAGGTCTATCGGGATGGTTCCCGTAATTACTCCCAGCGCCTCCGTTGATACCGTCCTGTATGAGGAAGCAACTCTTAGTAACATTCTCCTCTGTGTACTCAACATCATCCTCGAGTATGTTTTGATGTCCATCGCCCTACTCCAGATGGGGGCACCGTATAAGAGAATGGACTGGACCACGCTGCTTAGTACTTTCCTTTTTTCGAATCGAGGTCCCCTAATATTTGGAAGGAGTCTGCCAAGTGCGTTGGCTAGTCTTTCTGCTTTGGCGACCATATTTCTGATATGGGCATTAAAGATCAGCTTGTCATCTAAAACTATGCCAAGGCATTTGATAGATTTCTTTGGAAGGATTTCCGTTTCCCCTACAAGAAAGCGGATCCCTTCTCTATTTCTAGGCCCCTTCAGAATCACAGCTTCGGTTTTCTGAGGTGCTATGTCCAGGTTGGTTTCTGTCATCCAGTTACCTATTTGGTCTAGAGCTTGGTTTGCCTTTTCTATTAACTCGTTTTTATTATGGGCCCTTACTACCACCGTTATGTCATCCGCATATGCCACTATCTTACATCCATCAGGGAGGGTCAGTCTTAATACTGGATCATATAACACATTCCACAATGTTGGCCCCAACACGGATCCCTGTGGGACTCCCTTCGTTATCTTAGTCTCAATTTGACCCATCTTAATCGTTCTATTGCTGAGATAACTAGATATCATATTGACTAGGTATTGGCTCACCCCAATATCTACTAGCCTATTACAGATCTTACTCCAAACCGCCGAGTTAAACGCATTTTTCACGTCTACCGCTATTATTACCGCCCATGTTGGGTTCCCCTTGGAGTACTCTACGATTTTCTTAACTGCGTCGATCGTTGATCTTTTTTTCCTGAATCCAAACTGATTTTCGGAAATGCCTCTATTTCTCTCCAGTTCTAGCTCCAGTCTATTCCTTATGAGGTGTTCAAAGGTCTTACCTGGCGCATCCAGTAGGCATATTGACCTAAACTTTCTTTCTTCCAAGGGTCCCTTAGGTATGAGGGTAATGTTAGCCTTTTTCCAATCTTCCGGGAAGCTCTGCGTTTGGAGCAGGTCGTTATATACTCCCACGATGTTTTGTGGGTCCGTCTTGATAGCCAATCTCATTGCTTCGTTCGTAATCTTATCTGGTCCAGGGGCCTTTCCGATCTTAATTTTTTCCGCCACCTCCTCTAGCTCAGTTATTTCGAAGAGCCTAAATTCTCTAGTCGGGGTAACTTGGAATACCGTATCCTCGTGTTCTGGAAAGAGCTCTCTCACGATCTTCTCTTTCTCGGTCTGCGTTAGGTTATATGGAGTATTTATATGCCTAATAGCTCGGGTGACTATTTTATAACCCTGCCCAAAAATGTCTTGATCTATTTCCTTGCACAGTTTATTCCATTCGCTTCTCTTAGATTCGTTCATAAGTTTTTTGTACTCTTTTCTACGTTCCCTATGCTCTCTTTCCATATCCAAGACTCTTGCCTCCGCCACTTGACTTATCCTCCTGGATCTACTCAGTGCTCGCCTTGCTGCATTACACCGACTTCTCGCCTTTCCAATATCCTCGTTCCACCAGTACGGCTGGTCCCGTCTCTGGGGGCGTACGTTGAATGTCGCCGCACTTTGTGCCCTCTTAATTGCCTGGGTCATTTCTGTGTGGTTCGTAATTTTGTTCTCAAATATAGAAAAAACCTGTTGGAAGGTTTCGTGGTCTATTTCGACTTTTCCCCTCAGGTGACTAGTGCTCATAATCTTATTTTGAATAATTGCGAACGTTATAAACCTATGGTGGCTTAGGCTCTCTTCCGTTTGCACTTCCCAGTTTTTGACTTTATTTGTTATACCCCTGATCGTCAACGTTACGTCGATAAACGTTGCACTGCCTCCCCTTACGAAGGTAGGCATGTCTCCCTTATTCTGCACCGACAGATTCTTGGACGCAATCCAGTCCGCCCAGTGCTCTCCCTTTACATTGGCGCGAGGGGAACCCCACAGTGGTGATGCCGCATTGATATCCCCGGCTATGACCATTTCCTTATCTACCTCGGTTACCGCGTCCATGATATCATCGACCTCTCTTTTATATTGTTCCAGGGGTATATTCGGTGATATGTAACAGGCTAGAATTGCAATGTCCTCCAATTCCATTACTATATACCCGGCCCCTTTTCTAACTCTCCGGACCCCTACGTTTCTGTTAATGCACTTTATTGCTATATCTATCCTAGTATCGACTATCCACTCCCCATTGCTTACCAGTTTTTTATTGGGTTCAGCCACTATCAGTATATCCGTATGGTGATTTCGTGTGGCAATTTGCACGTTATCGTGTGCATCCCTGGCTCTCCCTAAATTAGATTGGAGGACTTTTAACATAATAAGTTTTATGATATTAAATCTAGTATGACAGAATCTTCTTCCTGGACATATTTTCCTTCCCTCTCCTCGTCGTCTTGTTCCAGTCTGGGGTCCTTGTCCCCTTGTTCAATATTATAATCTATGATCTCTTGAAGTGTTATTCCTTGTTTAGGGTTTCCCCCTCCCTCCTCCCGCTGGAGTTTTCTGCGCCTCTGTTCCTTGTTCCTGGCCCTCTTCAGGGCATCTTTAAAGGCCTTGCACTTCAGTGTGCCTGTCCTATGTTGTTCTCCACATACTAGGCAAAATTCAGGGTTACTGCACGTTGCCACGCCATGTTCAGACCCACCGCACTTATAGCAGTTTTTAGTTCTATCAGCTCCAGTACAATTATTCGTCTCATGGTCGTAGGCCCAACATTTCCCACATCTCGGCACCTTAACCCTTTTTTCGACTCTACATCTTACTAAGCCGACCCTAATGTACTCGTTGGAGAGTAGTTTATTCGCCAGCTCCTTTGGCATGGTAAGAGTTGCTGCCTGCGTGTCGTTGGTGTATGGGCGTAATTCGCTGATATTTATTACGACATTAGTTGACTGCGTGGCGTTTTCCACTGCTCTGATTATGTCTGCTTTGACCGCGTCCCCTGACATTCCTTTAATATGAATGATTTCTGGTTTTTCTTCTCCTAATCTCCTGATTCGGAGTGAACTATCCTCCTTCAGGGCATCATTTAGGTTATTTAGGGCATCGATGTCTTTATCTATTGTCAAGAGTAATTTTCCATCTTTCGTACTCTTTATGTTCTGGATCGTTGCAACTGATTGACTGTTCTTGACGGCTCCTGTAACCTTCTCTAGGATTTTTTTATAGGTATCACCGTTTGCACTTACTATCATGCCATAGGTCTTTTTCTCCGTCCTGATTTTGGGGTCGAGGCTAGCCGTAGTGTATATTTCAACTTGTGTTGTTGATTGATGAAAGATCGCCTCCGTTGCTTTTCGTAGCTGTTCAGTTGTAATACCTATAATATGATGGATGCATATTTGGTTTTCCTCAGCCATTTCCTCTCTCAATTTATGGAGCTTCCTCCATATGTCCTGTAGGGTTCCTTCATGCATCATCTTGATTACTTTTCTACGGCTCTGCGTTTCTGTCCCTCTGATTCGGGTGGATTGTTCCAGAACCACAAAGTCGTCCTCCTCCTCTACCAGTTCAGGATATTTTTCCTTATACAACTTGTGGATGCCTTTATTCATGTCCTTCTCATTTGGGCCAACCATAACTACTTTAACGGTCCTGTCCACCGTCTGCAGCGGGTTTCCCACAACCACTTTGGTATTTGTAAAAACTCCCTCTTCCCATTTAAGAGGCTCTTTCTTACAAAATTCTTTCCAGTCCATTTTCGTCCCGAGTTCGCTGAGAGTTTCTGGCAGTGCTTCTCTCCATGGGTTGGTTTGAGTGGACGCATCGGCCATTTCCGTCCCTTTGGTCTGCATGGTCTGCGTATCTATATCGATAGTCATTTTTTCGATTGCCTCCATTTTATTTCTATCCAACCACTCCTTTATAGACTTCCTTTGGAGTAGTTCCGATGTTCTTTTCATTTTTTGTCCTAGATCTCTTAATCTCTTGTTGATGTTTGGATTCTCTGCTAGAATTTTATCTAATTCCATCATTTGGTGTTTATTAGCCTTAATAGCCTCCATTATTGTGAATACCTCCGGGCTCTCCCTTTTCTTGTAGGGGTTATCTATTCCTGTTTCCTGCGATGTATCCCCTACTTTGCGTTTTTTTGAGTCCGGTACCGAATAACTGCGTTTAATCGCGCCTACTTTTTCCTTCTCTACTGTGCCAGTCCTTCCAATTATGGGGTGGTTGCCTCCCTCTACAAATACCATGTCTGGTTCTTCGTTTATATTCATTTCTATTCCCACGAGTAGGGACGTAATAAGTCCAGCGGGGTAGTGCGCCATGCCCCGCTAAGGCTATGTACTCCGGGATATCGCCACCTTCCCGAAGGCTCCGTTCGAGGCCAACTCACGCATGGCCATTCATCCCTCGGCACGGATCACATAACACCTTGGATTTCGGATTTTATAGGTTTACTCCTGTTGCTTGGTCTTTCTTAGTCTGGCTGCTCTGTCACTACCTGTTCGGCGTGGGAGTCCCTACTGGCAGCTACGCTGCCGCCGACCTAGCTAGTCACTTCATCGCAGCACGCAAGCCCTCCCGCCACGACAAGGCGAAGACCTTCGAGAGGGAACCAGACCTAACCTAACCCGACCTAACCTAACCTAACCCGACCTAACCTAACCTAACCTGACCTAACCCAACCAGACCTAACCTATCCTGACCTAACCTAACCC
>WOGL01001141.1:0-12109 GCA_015342145.1 Leptinotarsa rubiginosa
ATGTCACAAATAATGGACATACACAGGTAACGATGGTCACAAAGGATGACCCATTTATCTACCTATCTTTAATGTCCATTATCACCTGTGACAATTGTAGTTGACAAATTTCATCTATGGCCAGGTTTTAGGTAATTTTACCGCTCTGTGCGCCCGTGCATCGCTCGATCGCCCCGCCCTGTCATTTTCGTGCCATAAGCCTGAAAATCCTAAACCAACTAGCATGAAAACAACTCTTTTCAACAAAATCCATTGAGTTATATAGGCAGTTTCATGAAAAGCACAACTTCGATGAGTCAAACGATTATTGAACATTTTGTATAGTATACGGCGTGTTCAGTTTCACAACCTGTATTGGAACGAAGAAAACAAGTACCACATAAAACATTGTCTAAGTTGAATTATTGATGCTCCTTCATTTTATGTCATTTTTAACAAGCTCATAAAAAAGCGAAACAGGTTGAACAAAAAGTAAAAGATAAAATAAAGGTGAAATAATATTTGAGGTGGCCATAAGATATTGATACAATGTTCTTCTCAGAATTATTCATTCAGATTCACATATACAGGGTAATTCAAATTCTACCCCCATCATTGGGATCTCCTAAACTACAGGAGATACGTCGAAGCTTAAATTGGAGTAAAGTTGCGTTTTTTTGTGCTTAACAAAATACTATTTCGAAAATTCCAAGTATTTCCGGAAATATCCGGAAAAACTGAAAATTGGAAATTTTGTTTTTATTTTGCCCAGCGTTATTTGAAAACCAAACCAAACGAAAACCAAAAACACATTTTCATTGACACTTTTTTTCAGCTACACGTTTTCATGTTCAGATTTACTATCCGACGTTTCGTCTTCTGGCAATCATCATAAACTTTTTTTCTATTATGGGTGCCATATTGTTTTTTTTATACAGAAAAATAGTGCTTCTCATTCTAATTTCATTGATGTACAATTTGTTTTATTTTGCTCTTCTGAAACCACATGTATTAAAAAACACAACTTCATCTGAGATGGTCATGTTTCCATCGAAAAATTTGTTTAATGAATACTAGTTGTCAGAACTCATCAAACATCATAAGTTTGTACAAATGCTTCAGTCAAAATTCCTCATTCTCAAATGAAGGGAAACGAGATATGTTGAAACTTTATTATGAATTTGATAGGAATAGTACGAAAACAGCCGGATAGAACATTATTCGGAATTTTGGACAAACACTTGGCTGAGTACGGTGCGTTTCAAAAACCAAGAATGAAGTATGGAAGCAGAATGGAACAAAATACTGAAAATAACCCTTAGCCGAGGTAAAATAATTATTCTTTCCATATTAGAAGAAGTATAATTATTTTTGGTACTTTTTTAGATAAATATAGACCCTTACAAATCAACGTATCAAGTCTCGACA
Organism: Leptinotarsa rubiginosa; assembly: GCA_015342145.1. Taxonomy (NCBI): domain Eukaryota; kingdom Metazoa; phylum Arthropoda; class Insecta; order Coleoptera; family Chrysomelidae; genus Leptinotarsa; species Leptinotarsa rubiginosa. Next base: position 1,408 of record WOGL01001141.1, read on the forward strand.
GAAATGGATGTACCGCAGATGAGCGGTTGGAGGGTATTCAAAACAAGTGGTTTGAAATGTTATAAGATACATATTTCACAAAAATTATATCCAGGTGATCCTGAGAGAAGAATGGAATTTTGTAGAACAATATGGCGCCCATAATAGAAAAAAAAAGTTGATGATGTTTGCCAGAAGACGAAACGTCGAATAGTAAATCTGAACATGAAAACGTGTAGCTGAAAAAAATATCAATGAAAATGTGTTTTTGGTTTTGAGCCATGTTGTGCAATAACGCTAGAAAAAAAAACAATAATTCCAATTTTCAGTTTTTTCCGGATATTTCCGGAAATACTCGGAATTTCACAAATTTCAAAACAGTATTTTGTTAAGCACAAAAAATAACGCAACATTGCCCTAATTTAGGCTTCGACGTATCTCCTGTAGTTTAGGAGATCCCAATGGTGGGGGTCGAATTTTAAATGATAGGGTACGTACTTGTGAATATTGACATATGTAAATGAATTTCGGATACTGTTTTCCCAGATCTGAACAATGTTTTTGTAAAGTTTCCAGATGATTCGAAGGGAATATATAAATTTGAAAAATGTATGATCATGAATGGTATTTACCATATTGAAGAAACATCTGTAAATATAGAAGCGATAGTATAATCTGATTCTTGTGCCAAGCTTCTACATCTGTTGGAAATTTCTACGGCCTCTTCCGCACTGCGTCTTCAGCAAAAACAACTTATACGAGAGCGGGAGAATATATAAACTCAATAATGGATGTTATTGTAAGGTGAAGTTGATGTTATCGACCACCAGAAACGCAATACAAAGCAGTGGTGTGTATGTTAGAATGAACTTTGGATTTATACTTCTACGTTGCCGGGGAATGTTACACTCTAAAATAAGATTATCAAATCTCCGAACAGATTAGGTTCTTTGGCAAAGGCAGTAATTTCTTTTCCACCTTTCTCTTGAAACTATAGTAAACCCTAAAAATATCAAAATTTTTATTGGATATTTCTCACAAATTATCATAATTATTTGTTTTATTTGTTAGAAAATGATATTATTGAACTTAGCTCAGTTGTGTGACATCAATATAACATCAATAAAGATAAATGATAGTTACTTTATATAGAGATTTAGTCCGGGTCACAAGATCCTGTTTTTGGAACTTCTGTTCAAGTGCACCGAAAATTATGATCCGAGGCTCATTCGATTCGGAATCACCCCTAGCAACTTTTTGAAAAATATCAAGAGGGGCTCGAAAAAATTGCAGAAGTTATAAACAATTTAGTAATATCTAATAAAATAATCACGGGAAAAAATGTTTTCCGTGATTATTTTATTAGATATACTTTAGTTAATTATCTAATTTTTACAAGTTTTAAATTTACATAAAAACCCAGATAATTTTTAAACTAAAGACCTCAAATTTTGTTCACTTCTTGGAGCTTTTCTTGAAAGCCTTCAAAGAAGATTCCCGTAGGAAAAATAGAAAAATTTTGATTTTCCACTTTGTTATCAATGATCAAAGACGTTAAAGAGTGAAAAATTCAATTAAAGCAATGGACAAATATTTTTTTTATATTAAAATTTATTCGTATTCTTATTATTTGAAGTTATATGAAAATGATTCCGCATAATTTTCATCTCTATTTGTTTAAAGAATTGTTATAAACAAATGTATTGTTTTTAAGATATTTGAAATTTTTTCAGGGAGATTTTAATCAGTGATGAATAATATGATTTTTGAAAACAAAATCGTTTCTTAAAAAAACTTTTTCATTGCTTGAAAACGCATTTGTAGATTAACAATTTTTTGCTACTAAAGGAACGATTTTTTTCAAATTAATATTTCAATTTCTCTTCGATATTCTGAAAATAAACTTTTTTTAATTTATATTTTCTTTATTTATTCAATATACAATTTATTTCAAACAAATTAATTTTCACGATATATAATTAGTAGTATAATAGTTGGTACATTTCCTAATTCGAATTGGTTACACTACTTAATCTGTTGGACTGCAATCAAACAAAAACAAAATAAACCAACACGAACGTAAAACACTAAGTATTGTTCATCTCCCTTCAAGAAACTGTTGGTATTATATTGTAAAAGTCAAAAAAAAAAACTAATATCTGTTACGCACTTATCTTAGTTACTTCAATACTGAACCAAGTATACAGGTCTAGGCATCATAAGCTAAGTGAGCCTTACGCTATATAGACCTATCGTTGGATATTTTCAAAAGATCACTTTCAGATTGTCAAAATTAATGGTTTGAAATTGGGTTTTCCGTTCATACGAATAGAATCTTATCCCAGAGCTAAGATCGAACTAACACTTTCAAGAGTGAAAATCACTAAGCAAAAGGTTACCGCGTTATAGAGATGTGAATAGTTTTTTGATAAATACATAATACATTTTAATCAATTTTGCATTGGACATTTGACGTAATTTTCTGAAGTAGAACACACTTTCTATTTCTTTTGTCTTTTCTGTAAAATGGTACATTTGTAGAATATTTACAACCTTTTGCTTTGTACGTTTTTAATCACTTTCAAAAGCGGTGATAGTTGAACGTTATATGCTCACTATCAACAATATATGTCGATCGCACACTGAACCTTGAGTCATGCGAAGAAAGGCGAGAGGATCGTTTGTCCGAAATACGGCTAACGTTGTGGGTACGAGTGAGGAGAAAGGGAAGCCAGACATAATGGCGCCGTTATGCGTTACGTTATCAAGCGGTTTACCCTCCCATAAAGAGTTATCATTTCAAAAATAGTTTTCAAATCCAGAATAATTGGTGAGATGTATAAATGTTAGTGCCCTTGATTTTTTTGTGAATGAACGAATGTTTTATGCCATTACGTTTCTCCGAAACTTGAACACAAAATGGAACATTTCTGAAACATTGCTCACATATACAGAAATATCTGCAAAAGAAGCATTACCCCAAGATGTCTATACATTGATGATGAAAGAGGTGTACCTCTATTTCAGAAAACTTGGTAGTTCAGACGAAGTTGTTCGTAAGTTGCCGAAAGGTGTGCTCTATATCTATTATTCATTCACCTATTGACCCATCTATGACGTAGAATGTTGTCTATGCTAAAAGATTTTCTTTGTTTTTACCTGACATTTGAGTTGAGAAAGACTTCTTTTGAGTTGATAAACAGACAACACAAACATTTTTGACAGTCTAGGAGTCTAGAACATTAAAGGAAGATAGAGGACTACTATTTTGTAGATACTTTCATAGAAAGTGATCGAATGACACAATCGCGTAAATTTCTGCTTGAAATACAGTCGCATAGGTTCCTAGGCAAGTTGACATCTCTGTCCTGGGTCTGCGGAAGGTGTTTTCGATCCATATGTGAACCAACAACTATCTGCTCTTATTATGTCCTTCTCCCGAAGGATCCAGTCCTCTCTACTCGGGAACAGTACTTTATAAGGCAGTTCGTAGTTGACAGTTGGAGGCATAAAGTCAGAGGTCATTTCCAGAATGCTGTGACTTCCAGTATGTTGCACTCTGCATTATATTGATTTGTGCAATTGGCAATGTGCACAAATTTATATGCAATCCATCTAACCTCTCTCTATCCAGAAAAATGTGGAGAGGAGGTAGATCTAGAAGGATCTCCATGGAAGCTGACGGCGTGGTACTGATGCCTTCGCCCACCAGGCAATTGCACCATAAGTGAACGTAGGTCTGACAATCATCACATAAATCCAATGGATTTGTTTGGTACTACAACTATTGTTTATTCTCTTATCGAAACCGCCCCAGAATACATGCCATCGATGTTGATAACATAGCGAGAAATAGAAACTAATGTGTTCTGTTACGAGGATGTACTGTTTATCTATCTAAGTTAGCCTAGATCGATTGAAGCGTGATCGATTTGAAGAAAATGCATAACTTCTTGAGCCGTCTTGTTACTGTGGATGAAACTTGGGTATATTTCTATAACCAAGAAAAAAATAGATATATGTGCTCAGCGTGGCGAGAGAGATAGCACAACGCCGAACCAACGGGAAGAGAATCACACAGTCGCTTGCGAATGGCGACCCTTCGCCACGGCTTGCGTCGCCACGCCAGCAATCGGTTTTACGTGCCTCTATAGATGTTTACATCAAAAAGGAGCAATCGATATACTGTACGAGAAGTATTGTGACGCCCGAAGATACTCTCGTATAGCGAAACATGTGTCACGGATGTGTAAACTTTCAAATGGAAATCTCACATTGGGGTGTGTTTTTTGAATACGTTATAATCGATTTTCATGAAGTATCGTTCAGTTCTATCATATTAATGTAATGTCCGCCGTTCGGCAATCAACTTTTGCCTCCACAGTCTAATAATTTGAACTTCTACTGTCACTGAAATACTGACAAGTTATTTGGATGACTGGAGTAGTACCACCACAACAAAGACTTCAGCAGCAAGTTTTCGGTACACAGTGTTTCACATTAAGCTTCTATTAGAAAATTGACAAGAATCAGTAAATTTGTTGCAACGTTTTGAGTATAGCATTACCGACTTGGGTTTTGCCTATAGATGTATTTTCTCTCTCGATTACCTTAACTTGCTAAGCGAAACTCCAGTCAGATTTGGCTTCGTCAGACTATCGCCTTTCCTCAACCAAAAAAAATCTTAAATGTATTTGCAGCAAAGTAAACTTGTTTTTGAAAGGTCTAGAAATGTTGCAGGTTTGCTGTAATAAATGTGAACAAGTGGAGAATATATTGATAAATGAAGTACTTCGATTTTATGCCATTTTTCTGGGTGTATAACCTACCAGAATCTGCTAAAAGTTTTCCGGTTGGGTTCTACAAGCTCAACGTTAAGAGCAAAACATTTCAAAGTGGTGTCATATTGATGATTAAAATAATCGCCGATTTTTTTATTTTAAAATCCTAATTTTATCGAAAACTGATATGTGAAAATTGACACAAGAGTGTCCAATGTTGGAAGAAACGATAGTCTCCACAGTTTCGATCATCAAACTTGCAATCTTCCGATTATTGCTACGAAACCAACGAAAAGTCTAGTCGTCGCCTACGGTTAAATTATTACGATAGGATGCTCAATATTCATTATTCCATATGGTTAGTGTCGAACGTAATAATTAATGATATTTAGAACGTATATAATGAGTAAGTAAAATATGCGTTTACAAATTCCAATACGTCGTCATTAATAATTCAGTGAAAAAATGAGACAAATAGTCCGGCAACGAAGTATGTAGTTAAACTTTTCGTTTATATATTGATTACTATCATGAACATATCAACACACTGAAAATTAGGAATTCAAAGGAACATCCAAGTTATTTTGATGTCAATAAATATTACTCATTCGGCATTTAGAATGTGTTCAAATTTGATTGTCCTACTGATTCAGAAAAAAATTGATAATCTAAGAATTGTTGTGAAAAATTTACCGATTCGTGTATGAACACTGACTTGAAAGATCAAACACTAAATTACAGCAATCGGTCAAAATTGAATAGGGATGTGTGTCACAATAAATCCTCGTGGATTGCAGAAGAATAGACCCACTCATTTTGGACCTACCTATACGAGTAGTCTATTTCCTTATGCAGCGGAGTGATGAATTATTTTCAGGTAGCTTTTCCATAATTGAGTCGGTCAAAAAGTGAAAACTGTAGTACCTAATAATTTTAAGCAATCGTTTTGTTGAATGATTTTATAAAACAAATCTCGAAAGAATTTTTATAGCTGTATGTATACGGTGACTAAAAAAATATGGAACACTCGCATTGTAAATTGATTTCTTTCACTTTTCGATTTCTATCAAAATTTTCAGCACTTCCTATGAAAACAACATTTTAAAATATACCATACCCGTTCAACATTCCTGAATAAATCCGGCATACTTCAGATATTTTCAATTTTGGCTGGAAAAGAAGATGACGTTATGATTCGATCCGATTTAATAGTGCGTTGATTAGTTACTTTATTACCTGGAGAATATTAATTATTGATGAAGCCTTTGCGACTTACAAGTGTTGTCATTGTTATTATTAGTAAATTATACTTAGTCTGTGAATTGAAGTGGTTACTTCTCTCTATAGTAAAACGAATGAGCAAATGTGCTTTTTCTGTTAACGAAAATAGTATTGTTTTCAATGTTTAAGAGCCTCGCATACACCAAAATCCTTCGAATACCGTTGATACTTTGGCGGAAATTCGCTAATGAGGAAGTTTGAAAATCATCGATATATAAATTCAAGAATGAGAAGAAAAAATTAAGCTGTGAAATCACCAAAACCATCTTTAGGAAAAAAAACTGTGCCTGTTATAAAAAACTACAAACCTACAATTGGAAGAGAACAGTCTATTCATTACATTTTTAGAAAGAAATACCGATCCTTGATGAAATAATGGAAGCCTTAAAAGAAAACCAGAGCATGTCTCCTGTGATGGGCAGATATAAATTGTAAAAAATTTCAAAACAACTGAATTTAATTTGGAAATTATTTGCTGGAGGGGACATTACCTGAGGCTGATAAGAGAGTTTCAATGTGAGAATAGAAATATTTATTATCTGGACGAAACTTGGCTTAAAGAAGACAAATACATTACAGATTCACGTCAAGCATGTTTGGAAGGCTGGCGTACTGGATTGAAGTCGCCTTCTGAAGAAGGAAAGCGACTGATTATCACCGACATTGAAAGTTTTGATTGTTTTATTGAGGGCGGTTTATTGATGTTTGAGTCAGAGCATTCTGACGATTGACGTGAAGTCATGAACGGCGATCTATTTAAAGGATATTTTGAGCAAATGCTAGACCTCATTCCACCTAACTGTGATTGTGATGAATAATGCAAGTTATCATTCCAGACAAGTGTAAAGAATACCAACTAATGCATGAACATATGTTTGTGTGCCCTAACCATCTTACACGAACATCATTATACAAAATTCATCTATACGTCCATATCAACATAGCATTCAATAGTATGATTCACAATTGCTTTCAGAAAGCAATTGTCAAAGAGAACCGAGTTTCATTAAACAAATTGCTGAATTTTACTAGTTCAGACTTCCATTGTCTAATATGATTCTAATATGCTTTGAAATCAATGAAAAAGCTCACAAGAAGCCGCAAGTCTGTTTGAGATAAGGTGCCGACATCTTCATATTAGTATGAAACCATAGGAATACAGAACTAGACACCTTTCTGTAGCACATCAACAACGTGAAACCTTCCATTACCTTCACAATGGGGAAGGAAGTCCACAACGAATTACAATTCTTAGACGTATTGGTGAAGAGGACCGACACTAAGTGGGAAACAACTGTATACCGAAAACCCACTCACTCGGAACCGTATTTGAATCACGAATCCAAAAAAAGGGAGACATCAATACTCTGATGGATCGTAATACGAAGAAACTAGGCATCATCAAAAAGATCTTCAACGGAATGGTTACTCCAAAGTGATGGTGGTACAGACTTTGGCTAGAAGGCAGCAAGATCCCCACAAGGAAGAGAAGCCTTCAAAACCTGTGCTTGCCCTTCCCTACGTCAGAGGATTGTCGGAAAGGATAAGAAGAATTTGGTCCAAGTACAACATCATAACCTGCTTCAGATCCGGAAACACCATCCGTAACAACCTCACGAAAACCAGGCCACCAAACGCGGATTGCGACTCCAAGAATTGCATTTGCCGGATAGCCTGTGAGTGCGGCAAATTCAATATCGGTGAAACTGAGAGGCCATTGAAAGTTCGCATTGTTAAACACAAGACAATAATACAGCGAAGAGAAACAAGAAAATCGGGAATATCAGATCATATTTAGACTCATCAACATAACATTAAGTGGTCCCAAGCTGAGATCATCCACAGGGAGGAACACTGGTTAAAGAGGAAGTTCAAAGCAGTTGCATATTTGTTGTCCCTTCAACCAAGCTAGCGTAGAGTTACGCAACATATGAAAACCTTTAATCAAGCGGAAAAACGGTCAACTCCCACTAAATCGGTGAAGCGGAAAGAGGGAAGAGAGAGTAGGTGAAAGCGTTCGAATGACCTATAAATAGTCATATCTCCAGTCTTTACCAGAAGACGATTGTGCACACTAACAATAGTTACTTGGTTTGAAATCTTTTTTGGGTAATTTTTTTTATTGTAAAGTTTTTTGTTTATTTTTATCTTTGTTTCTTTTTACTCTGTGGCCATTTTCATCCTTAATTGTAATTTCATTTCACGTTTTATTGCTTAAATAAATTGATATTTGTAGTTAATCATTTTAATTTTATTTGTTCTTTCAAAGATTTCAAAGCATATTAGAATAATATTAGACAATGGAAGTCCGAACTTGTAAAATTCACCATGAAGCATTGTCAACCACTTTCAAACAAATTGCTGTCAAAAACGGTGGAGAGGTGGATTTTATTGACTCAATTCTTTATAAAAAATTGCAAAAATAAACTCTGATCCAGGTCTATCCGGTTTCAAAGAATGATAGTAAACATTATGTGACTCTAACTTACTTTGGTGTTGGTGATCCTACTAGTTTTTTGAAAAACAAAGAATTGGACAAAGAATTAAAAACAATAAAGATAAAACTCTATAAAGATAAAACGGATAGATCAGGAGTGTATAAGTTGATTTGTGGTTTTCGTCTTGAATTTTATATTGGCCAAACCGGAAGAACTTTCTCCAAAAGAATAAAAGAGAATAGTTTTGAATGAGAAGACCCACTCAACATTCGCGAACCATCTTTCAACAGAGGGGCACGAGTTCAAAACTCAATGTTTTGAAATACTTTACCTTGCATCCATTATTCCCTAGTTTAATGAGTTGTTCCTAGAAAGGTAAATATTTTATGTAATGAATTCATCAGATAGAAATTTGTCAGGTAGTAGTGATTCAAATTACTATAAAAGCATGACACATAATTTGTTCAGTCTGTATTGTGACGCCTGAAGATGATATTGTATAGCGAAACACGTGTCGCGGTTTTGTTAACTGTCAAGTGGAAATCTCAGATTAGAGTGTTTTTTGAATACATAAATATATGAACATAGTTATTAGTTTCAACAAGTATTTTTGTTGAATACTGAAACGCACGTCACTGCAAGTGATGAAACGGCCCTGAAGCTCATAAAACCTTTTTTTGCGACCCGTTTGCGATACAAAAATAGGGTAGACCTGGTAAACTATTACTAACCCATCAAATCAAAATGAAATCACAAAATTTTGTTTGATCACTCTGTTAGAGTTTTGCATGCATAATGAGCATTTAGAGAGAAACAGAGAGAATATACTTTATTGTCATAAGAGTAATCTTATGGACAAAGTTTCACTTAATCTATAATACAGTGTTTATAAGAACAAAGTGCATTTAAATTGATCAATTTTCACTTAATACATAAAATCCGTTTGTATATATAAAAACATATAAATCATACAGGGTACTGGCAAATAATAAATAAATAAATAAAAAACAGTTTGTCTATATACTTTTTGATGTTTGATGTTTGTCTATGTACTTTTTGATTTGCACATATATCTTACAGCTCGTTTTTGCAAAATTAAAATATTTTGTAGTAGATAACCACTACATACGCCCCAGTATGGAATTTTATATCTCAGGTGAGATTCCACCAGAGAAAAATAAACAGTCTTAGCTGCTGTTAAACCAAGTTCATTTGCGACTACTCTGACTGTATAGCAACCAGACGACACTTAAGGCATAAATATGGTCTTCAAATTTTAGTTTTCTGCCGATTTGCAATACTAAAAATTTTAAGCTATTTTTGTTCTCAGTGATTTAATTCCCAATGGGTATATTGTCAAATTCACNCAAATTCACATCTGAAAGTTACTATGTTAGTTTCGAAATATTTAGAGACAGACGATTTGAATCACACCAACTCTTTACTTTCATCATATCGATGGATATGATTTTAGTTAAATCATTTGCATTGTCCGATTGCCAAAGAATGGTAGAATCGTCTGCAAATAGTGTGAATTTTCCTGAGATATTTATACTTATCAAATCATTGAGGTAGATGAGAAACAATGTTGGCCCTAGTATTGAACCTTGAGGCACACCATTACCTTTCATTATTGGAAAACGGTATACTTATATTATTGTAGGTACGACAATGGGAAAAAATGTCCCTACATAAATTTGAATTCTATTTTTAATAATTTAAAAATAATATGAACCAAGCACATTTATCGCAGAACCACCTGTCCCACCACCTGACTTTACGTAGTACAGACGTCATACTGAATTAGTTTTCATTACGAATCAATCAATCAATCAATATATGCTTTATTGTCGAAAGATTAGTATCTTATTGACAAAAGTCTTGTAAAAAAATTAAATGCATGTCATAAAATATAAAAAATACAATACATGATAAAAAATACAAACATCGCAATTTCACAAATAGAACATTAAGATGACAGATGAGTTTAGGTGAACATTGAAAAATCAATTAGAACTTACGGATTATCATTGTAGAATTCATGGATCGAAAAATAAGCTTTTTTGATTAAAAGATCTTTAACTGTACTTCGGAAATTTTTGATATCTGTGCTATTTTTTAGAATGGTAGGAAGGTGTATATACTTTAATACTTTCATAAATCAGAGAATGCTGAGTCAAGGTGAATTTTGGAATAGGTAAGTAAAGCATATGGTTCTGTCTG
>WOGL01001143.1:0-12098 GCA_015342145.1 Leptinotarsa rubiginosa
GATCCAACTGCTCGATCCAAAATCGTTAAATACTGTTTTGCAGGAGTATTCCCATTTAAGGATTATCGAAATATCTCAAAAACCTTACAAAACCAGCAACAGATCACCTTTCGTCCAGACTCTCACCGTTCAATCTCAAATCTCCCAGTCCTCTCAAATGTCATCCACTTGACGACCGCCCTCAGTTGCCGGTCCCTCTGCACGTAAGTTTCAACATATCCGGTAGATGTCACTTTTCCGTCATCTCTACGTTGACCCCAAATAACTAATTCAATACTTGATTCCGTAGATCCGTAGATTAACACAACACTACATAATTTATTCACACATAAAATGCACATATAACCGATAATCTATTTACAATTCACGGAATTGCTCTCCTCGCCGAGTGGTCGATCCACTCGGTTCATGTAACTGAATGTGCTCTTGACAGACTTCCATGCAACACACCTACACCCTAAACCAAGGTTAGCTGTCACGGCTGTCATGTCTATGTGTCCCGAATAAGGCCGGTGCATTGGGGTCGGGGCGTGTTCGGCAACGCCGCACCCATCTTCCTCACACCGCGTTCGTCGCAGTGGCCTCCAGGCCTCCCCGACCTGAACCTCAGGGACTTCGAGGTTCAGACTCTGCCGAGACTCTGCCGAGGCCCTGCTGCCTTCAGGATGCCCTCCTGGCATTCCACCTCCCCCTAGCACTTCCGCTAGGGCGTCAGTTGCACCTTCACGAGAGAGGCATAGCGCTCCTGTGCGCCAAGCCTCTCCCACCCAGGCACCGCTAAGGGTTTCTTCCTGGGGGCGTCTCGACGCCTGGCGTCGGACGTCCTGTTCCTGGTTTTCACGTTTTACGCCCGCCGGCGACCCTAGCTCGAGAGTTCCTACTCTCGGCTGTATTTCATCTCCGTTTCTGCGTTTTACGCCCGCCGGCGACCTGAAGATGTCCTCTTCACTTCCGAAACACCCTGTGTTTCGGAAAGCCTTTCTGCGTTTAACGCCCGCCGGCGAGTCATCAATGACATATCCCACGTTGGGGTACCTCTCTTGGATACCCTGAACTTCGTTTCCGAAATACTCGGTATTTCGAAAATCATTTATACGTTTAACGTCCGCCGACGATTCATCCCTGATGATTCCATCGTTGCATTCGAAACGTTCCTCGTTTCGAATGCTCTCGCTGCTCCGGCTCGAACTCTTTGTCGAGGTTGACAATGGCCTTGTCTCATAATTCATAATTGGTACAGGATGGCTGTACACCCTGTACATTGTCGGTTTCGGTGTCTCCACATAAGTGGCCACCGTTTCTCTTTGTCTGAAAATATTCTTATTTTCAGACAGAATTGTCTGGGTTGGAGGGATTTCCTTCTCCAAGTTTATCTCCGCAACCGATCTCGGTATAGCGGTTCTCTTTGCTGCAGTCAGCATTGCGCGGAGCCCTAACTGGGGCGCGCTTCGAATTTGCGAAGTTTTTCCCTTATTGGGAAGCTTCTCGGGACACATCTCCTGATGTTCCCTGGCGACATTTTCCTCCTGGAAAATGCTATTCTGCTGATTTTCCGGCGTTTTAAAATCCCTGATTCGGTTTAGCAAAAGTTGAATGTCCGAATTTTTACTGCGAGTTGAGGACTGAGTCCTTTGAGACAGTTCGGTTTCACTAACTAAACGTCTTGCAGTGGAGCCGAAAGTGCCGGGGATTTGTCGCTCTGCGACCACGGAAGAGGTACTTATGACCTCGTTGTCAGAAGTGTTTCGGATGGTCTGAGACATCCTCAGACTAGATGTCTCAGCCGGAGTTCTTGGAATACTGTGTCCCATGAACACAGATTCCGTTGGGAGTCCTCGTCGTTCAGTCGAAGTCGCACAAGGGCGACTAAAGTTGTCTGAAGAAGGATGAGTTTGGTCGAAATGTGTGACCTCGCGATTTGGCACTGTCGTATCCATTGCAAGTTGCGCTCGCGCTTGTCTGGCCCTAGTCTGCATTTCGTATTTGAAAAATTCCCTACAATGACTCTGACTTGGAGATAGGCAGAGGGGAGGATTCACGGAAAGCTAAGACTTTAAGTTCACTCTTGGATCGCGAAATTAATTTCCTAACCAAGACCTACAGAGTGAACTGAGCTAACAAATAAGGATCACGGAACCTAACTGTTGAACCGCACCCTAGGATGAGGGCCGTCCGCAGGAGGGATAAAAGGTATCGTAGTCCTGGAAGGTCCCAACGGTTACGTTGAGTCGGCAGCCCAGAGGCAAACCTAATGATGGCTTGACTTTCCCGCTTTAACCTCGTTATACTAGGCAAGTTAACACCGCAAGGTTAGCCTTGGTACCTGAGGGTGGGCAACTTTAGTAAAGACCTACTTTTCCTTTGTAGGATTTTGGCCAAGGCAGGAACCTGCACAGATTAAAGTATGGTTAAGCACTCAAAAATAGAAACCAAAAACCAATCCTCTATGCTCCTGATCTAAGTCCAATTGACTTTCCTCGACCACCAGATCTAAGTCCAATTGACTTTCCTCGAACACAGGATCTAAGTCCAATTGACTTTCCTCGACCTCCGGATCTAAGTCCAATTGACTTTTAAGTCTGGCCACCAAATATCTCTAAAGTGGTTCTAAAAAGAACCAGAGAATCGAATTCATTCAACGTAGAAAGGCCACAAATAAAATCCGGGAAAAATCTCCTTGGAAAATATTTTATCTCGATTTGGTTCTGAAAAGAACCAGAGATATCGAATTCTTTCAAAGTCGAAGACCTAAAATAAAAATCTCCTTGGAAAATGTTTTATCTCTATTTAGTTCTGAAAAGAACCAGAGATATGAATTCTTTCAATAAAAGTAACCTAAAAGAGAACAAGTGTTTTCTCTATTTGGTTCTGAAAAGAACCAGAGAAAATTATCGAATTCTGTTTAGTTCTAATAAGAACTATTCAATCTCCAATGAATCCTTGAAATATTTCAGAAGAATCTCCAATAATCCAATTGTAGTAATCTCCTTCAAATAAATCTCAATTATCCACCAATGATCTCAAATGCCAGCCAGGAATCGCAATAATCGCAAAAATCGCTTGTAAGAAGTCTTTTCAAATTTCGTTCAACAAAGATCTCAGTCTGAAAAGTATCTGGCCGAGGATCTAAAACCTCGCATATTTATACGATCTTGACGAACTTTGTTCCGCCAAATTCGCACTTTGTTCCGCCAATCATCTCCCTCAAAAAATCACACTCCAACCAATCAGACGCCGCTGTCCGGTGGCGTGATTTTGCCCTGGGGCGGAACCGTTACAGAATTAACGGAAAAATCCCATTTTTCAACTTTTCCCCAGAAAAATTTCAACATCATATTCGGATAGTACTCAACAATCCGAATCGAAAAGTCGAATACCATTTTTCGATATTTTGATTCCTTATGGCTGAAAAATGCATTTGAAATTCCCATGTGTTTCCAAAACCATCATTCCCTCTCTTTCTATCTCACGTAACCGGCAATACCCAGTTTCGTGAAAACAAAGACTTGAATAACTTCTGACCCCTTCACGTTAGAGACGTGATTCAGGTGTCCATGGAAAGCTAATGAAAAGGGCTATCAATACTTCTTTGAAGAAAGTATTGAAAAAGCCATTATTCTAGTCGAAAATCGCTTTTTAGGCGATTTACGATTTGCTCGAAGATTTGAGCGAAATTCCCTCAAAAGTTAAAATCTCGCTCCGGACGAAAATCTAAATAAAATCTGAACCAGTTACGCTACAGAAATCGTTCTGGTATCAATCGAAAGCTCATTAGAAGTTCTATCGATGTTTCTTAGAAGAAAACATGATTTCCCTATCTAACTGAATGAAAATGGCATTTCCAAGAAAATCACCATTTCCCCTATATCAGAAGCTAACGAATGCTATTAAATCTTGCAAGAGATTGTTCTAACACTTAGGAAATGATATCCCATAACTTAATTCTCATAATTAAGCTGAAATATCATAGAAAAACATATATTTTCCAATTTCCAAATGTGTTCTCAGAGTGGGCGGAGCTCGCACTAATGCTCGGGAAACAAAGCAAACAGTTTTGTTTCACGACAACTTAAAATCATTTCGATATAATTCTGAATCGCATGTAAAATAGAAAACTAGCTTTCTTTGTCTGATTTACATGAGATTTTGTAGGATTATTGTGGATTCTTTTTAGAAACGAATTTCTATATTATAGCGATTCTTGGGTATTGGTGACACCTCCCTGCCCTAAGAAGTTGCATAGCTATTCGAGTTCAAGTGCCTGAGAAGCATATGCTTTTTCTTTATTTTTTGTTTCAAAAACGTATTTACAGCTTCATGGTGATACAATTATTCCTTAATCCTATATTTACAAATGTATATATCCCCCTTAAAACTAACTAAATCTACTATACATATCGAGGCATCTCAGCCGCCTTCTAGCTCCGCTCTCGATCTAATGGTGACATTATAAAGGCCTTTCCTTAACTATTCTAGTTCAGAGTGCCTCGGATCCAGGTGATCTTGTCCTGGTCGCGGAGGTGGCGCTAATCTGAGGTCGTCGACGTGTATCGTGCGGTTTTGACCGCCACGATTCACGACATACGTACTGATCCCCAGTTGTTTAATTACACGGGAAGGGACTGACCAGGTCTGGCCGAAGTTCTTACGGATTAGCTCCGAATTCCGACAGAGCACCCAGTCCCCTGGCCGGAAACTTACTTTTGGAGATCGATCCCGATTTGGGAAGATCTTCTCCCGATACCTTTCAGCCATTTGATTGGCTCTCTCAACCCTAGCCTGTCGATCGTTGTTATTAGTCTTTCTGGCACGCTGTGCCGGGGTGGCCCATTCTGCAGGTTTAGGAAGGTCGTAGCCTAGCAGTAATTCACTAGGCGTCATCTCAGTAGACGCATTCACTCGGGTTCGCAGATGGAACACGATCTCGGGGATATGTCGCTCCCACTCAGCCTCCGGTTTATCTATGAGGGCGGCGCGAAGCATTTTTTTATCTCCTGCACTCGCCTCTCCACCGGATTTGCGCGCTGGTGGTGCGACGGACTCATTCGCGGTTCAATATTGTGGGACTCACAAAACCGTTCCCAAGTCACGCCTAGGTACATTGCAGCACCGTCTGTAACTAGTATCTGTGGGAAACCCCATCGATAGAAAACTTCCTCAAGCAGAAATCCGGTCATTACACCGGCTTGAACACTCTTATAGGCTTTAACCTCTAGCCATTTGGAGAAACAATCCACTGCGACTATAAGGTATCTATTTCCGCTCTCTCCTGCTGGATACGGACCAAGAACATCGACGGAAACGATCTGCCAAGGCCTAGTTGGTTCGAGCGGCCTCTGGCCTGCCTGAAGTTGCGGCTTCGATGCCTTGGTGGTGGCACAAGTCAGGCACGTTTGTATGTATTCTTTCGCCTGATTTCGCATGTTAGACCAATAAAAATGGCGGCTCACCTGATTAACCGTTTCGTCGATGCCTGGATGTCCGCCTTCATCATGGTATTTGCGGATTATCAAATTCCAGCAGCGTCTGGGGACCAGCAAGCGCTTACAGTCCCCCTCGGGGCCTGTATAGTACAGTAAATCGTCCTCCATTTTAAAATCGCTCATAATTCTTTGTTCATATTCATTCGGTTCAGAATTCCCACGCGCTCTCTCGATGCGCATCCTGAACCGACGAACCCCCTCGCTTGATTTTTGTTCTTCGACTATCTTGTCGAATAAAGTACGCATTTCCAGTAGCGTTTCAACTCCGTGATAAAGCGACACCATATCACAGGTGTTGAACATTTCTGCTACTTCATCTATCATGCAGACCATGATATCTTCCTCGTTATCGTTTTCCGATTGTTTCTCTTTAAAAGGGAAGAACATTCTCTCCGATTCCTTTTCAAGGTCGGCCTTTGTTTCTACCTCTTCTGGGTTTCGGGAGAGAAAATCCGGAAGTTGATTGAGTTTCCCTGG
This sequence comes from Leptinotarsa rubiginosa, assembly GCA_015342145.1. NCBI lineage: Eukaryota > Metazoa > Arthropoda > Insecta > Coleoptera > Chrysomelidae > Leptinotarsa > Leptinotarsa rubiginosa. Next base: position 5,961 of record WOGL01001143.1, read on the forward strand.
CACGTGTACGATCTCAAAGTCGTACTCCTGCAGGAGAAGCGCCCATCTTGTCAACTTGGCTCTTTCGTCCTTCATACGACCGAGCCAAGTTAACGCCGAACTATCAGTCAGCAAGGTGAACTTGCCATCCTGCAGGTAGTGCCGATACTTTTTGATCGCCCACACTACCGCCAGGCACTCAATCTCATTGATGTGATAGCGCTTTTCAGTTTCGTTCAACTTTGCGCTGCCGTAGGCTATCACATCTCGTTCTTCCGGAATTTCCCCTCGTTGAAATAGTACAGCCCCGATGCCCACCTGACTAGCATCCGTTTGCAAAAAATAAGATTTTGCCGGATCAGGCCTAGCCAGGTGTAGCGGTTACGAAACGGCCTGTTTAATCTTTTGAAAACTCTCTTCCGCCTCAGAGTTCCATCGAAACTTTCGTTTTTTATCGATCAAGTCCGTCAATGGGGCCGCCATATCCGCGAAATGCGGAATGAACTCCCGCAACCATCCCGCTGTTCCGAGAAATCCCCTCAGCTGTTTGATGGAGGTAGGGGTCGCGAAATTCTTCACGTTTAAAACGTGGGTCTCTTGCGGGGAGTTACCCTTCTCAGATACGACTCTCCCCAAGTAATTCAATGTAGATGACCCGAACATACATTTTCCCGGGGAAAGCCATAGTCCATGGGTTCTAAGACTTTCTAAAATCAGCTGGAGATGGTTACAGTGTTCCTTGACATTGTTCGAATAAACAATAATATCGTCAAGGTACACTTTGCAAAACCGATCGACATATCCACTTAACACTTCAGACATCAGCTTCTGGAAGACAGCAGGCCCGTTTTTCAGCCCAAAACTTAGAACTTTGAACTCGTACACCGAACCGTCGGGGCCCCCGAAGGCGGTGTACTTCCTTGAGTTCTTTTCCAACGGAGCCTGCCAGAAGCCATTCCGCAAGTCTAGAGTGCTAAATATTTTAGCTTTGCCCATCTCCCTGACTGTCTCCTGAATAGGAAGCAAATGTGGTGCCTCTGATACAATCAGCTTATTCATTTGGCGGTAGTCTACGCACAAGCGTAGCTTACCGCATTTCTTTGGGACTAAAACTACCGGGGAGCAATAGGGAGACGCACTCCTTGTAATTACTCCTGCTTCCAGTAGTTTCTTTATTTCCTCGTGTACTATCTTCTTACGTTCTTCAGACATCTTCGAATACCGCATCTGCCGAAACGGCTTCTCTTTCATAACTTCAATCTTATGAAGGATTGCCTTAGTTTGCGGTTGTCGGATGGTCTCTTCGAAGACGTCTTTGAACATTTCTAATACAGGAATTATTTCTGACTTCGTCGCCTCATTGAATTGGGAGTCATCCAAACTCAGAGGCGCGACATCCATCCCGGGCCTTCTGAGGGTTTCCCCCTCAAAGAAGACAGACAACCGAGGAGTTTGTCCGAAATACATCAAGTTTCTCCCTAAATCTAGACTGGCTTGCTGTCCTTTCAGGAAAGGCATTCCTAAGATGACCTTTTCTTGCAAGTCCTGAAGGACAGTAAACTTTAACTTAAATAGACGCTCTTCTATGGAGACGTCTAACATAACTTGGCCCAAACTCCTACTCACGTTTTCAGAACAGCCCATTAGGACTATTCCCGCATTCGGAAGATCGGCCAGATTCCTATGAGAGACAACATCGGCTCGAATAAAATTACTCGATGCGCCGGTGTCTATTAGTGAAAGGATAGTTTTGTCGTTGATTACGACAGGTATCCTGGGGAGGGACCGCCCGAAACTTTTCGTCTCTTCGTCAAGGGGGAAGTGCTTCGCAGAAATTATTCACACACGGGGAAGTGTATGAGTCCACTTTACTCATACTATTGCGGCGACTATTTGAGTTGCACAGGCCATCGCCATTTGGCTCTGTGCAGCTTCCTAGTTTTCCTGATTCTCTCCTTCGGAAATGTGGTTTACTGTTCTCCTCGGTGGAGACCTGTCCCTGTTTTGGAACCTCTGGTTCCCATTTCTTTCTGAGGAGTTTACTACTGAGGGCTGCTGTGGCCTATTTTCATTCCCCCGATGTAACGGAGGCACATATCTAGCGTTATTTTGCGCCGTTTGGTTATTTGAAGTCTGTACACGACTCGAGTTTACTGTTTGCACATTCCCCGCTCTATTCGCGGTGGATGTCCTTGAAAGTTTGATGTCTTCGTCAATAGCCGACGCATCCTGCAACAGTTTTTCCCAATTATCTGGAACTCGCCCCCTAAAGAAACATCTGACGTCAGGAGACATCAGTTGCACTACTGTGTGCATAATAGTTTGTTCGGCCATTTCTGGAAATAATCTCTTAGCCAAGCCAAATTTCCGAATAATAAATACATCTGTCTTTGAATTTCTAACCTGCTCCTCTCCATAAAACTTCGCCGTTAGCTTTGCTAACAGCTCGGGGCTATCATATTTTTGAAGAAATCGATTCATTAACATCGGCCAAATTATTTGGCTGTCCTTATATACAGCCGCCCACTTGGCAGCATCTGAAGCCAATTGATTAAAGAAAACCTCGGCCCATTCCTCCTCCGGAATTTGAGCTTTTTTTAGCTCAGCTTCCATACGTGCCACAAAACGTTTTGGATTTTCGTTTTCCAGGCCTTGAAACTTCGGAAGTTTCTGCCTGTCTAAACGATTTTCGTTTGGTTTAATCACTGATAAAACATCTGTCAACCTGTTCATCACTTGATTAATAGCTGATGATTGTTGATCATCATTCTCATTTTCATTAGGGCGCCATCGAGTTTGTATTATGCCCGAACTCGAAAAAGGCATATTATTTTTTTCAAAAGTCACGTTTCTATTAACTTGTACATTCGCATTCGTGGGGAACGATTCTACTTCGCTCCTTACTACGAATGAGTTCCCCATCGTGTCCCTGAACGTTTCGTCATTTTCCATCGCCATCATGACGAATGGATTTGTTACACTGCTTTCATCTTCTCCCATTTCAGCGAATGGATTCGTTGCAGAAAATTGCTGCAATTTTGTCTGTGAGTTTAAGGCCCCACATTGGCCAGCGCCATGTTGTCGATCCGGCGTGGAAGAAAAATGATGACTACGGTCCATTTTTCTATCTTTTTAGTCGACGATGCCCGGCCAGGCAAGTGGATGTCTTTGCCGACGCCGAAATCAACACAACAGACCAGAGCCGGGAAGTCCCCTTGACTCCCGGAGGATCTCTTTCGCACACACCAAAGAATTGCACGAGATAATGATATTTCAGGATCAAAGTTTCGAATTGCTATTATAAAATCCCTAAGATTTAAATAAAGCTATACAAAAATCGCGGGGGTACAACGAGACACCACGTTGGCCGCTAGGACCGGTCTCGAGGGTTCCCTGACGATCCCTATCCTATCCGAAACACTAATCGCGAAGTGACCTGCCTATTATCCCTAACCAAGATGAGAACAGTCCCCGGGGACTCAAGGGCTTTAAAGCCGCCGAATACCAGTGCAGTGAGAGTTTCCACGAGGAAACTCTCGTAGGCAGTTCGGGTAGGCGTACCCCTGGCTGTATTTACTGAGGGTACAGTAAATACGGCGACAGAGGCCTTTTCCTTGGAATCCCACGTCGAATCTCGGAGTCCAGGCAGGTACCACTATGAATTCACTTGGAAAGTTATTAAAAGTTTTGTCTCTTACCCAGTCTATCTGCAGCACACGAACTCACTTTGTAGAACTAAGAAGTTCTGATTTTTGTGTAGCTTTAAGAAAAGCTGATTTTGTTTTTTTGGCGATTCACCATTTAGTGATAACGAATTTTTTTGGGAAGTAATTTGGGTTTAATTACTTCCCAAACACTCGAACCGAAATAGCCTCTGGCAACTTCCGAAATATACAACTCTAGCTGCAACCAATACCCAAGTTATGGAAAGAATCACTGTACCGTTGTATAAGTTTATTGTTTATCGCACTAAACGAACCACTGTTGCTCCACTGAGCAACGCAACTAACTATTGCAAGTTTTTTTACAAGAAACTGCAAGACGTTGAAAGCTGAGAACACTTTCTCAGAACTGGAATCTCAATAAAAGTTTTTGATTCGGTAATAGAGCACAGCCAACTATCGAGTATTCAAAGTTGGATTGAACGATGAAATAAAATAACTTCTTGACTTTCAAAGTCAAGTGAAAAGTTTCTCAAAGAGAAAACACACAGAACAGCACAGTCTTAGCTCGAACTAAAGCAAGAACGAAAGCTAGAAACCGATTGCCCGAATTCTCATTTTTCGGTTCAATTTATATGAAATGAAAGCGGGATATTCCTTCCCCCGAGCAAGCCCCGCCTACTCGGCCGCGAGAGCTCAACACTGAATAAAAATCTCCGGGATTCTGAACGTCGAGTATATCGGCGTTCAGTCTTCCGTCCAGTTGCTGTACTTTTGTCCTACCCAAGGGGGGACGTTGCTTGCCGCGCCACTGCCCAACATCTCTGGGCACCGTAACGGTCTCCTGGCCTCCCAGATCTGAGCCACAGGGATTTTTGCGCTCAGTTCTGACCTGGGTACGGTGGTAGGTTCATTTGTTGTCGCTAGCTCATTGTACGCCTCAATCTGAGAGCGCAACTTGCCCCGCCATGAAGGCATTCCCAAAGCCCTGCTGCTTTCGCTCCCCCTGGCCTTCCACCTCCCCCTAGCTCTTCCGCTAGGGCGTCAGTTGCTCGCTCTCGAGAAGTGATAAGCGCTCCTGTGCGCAGATCACCTCCCGCCCAGGCACCGCTAAGGGTTCCCACCTGGGGGCATCTCAGCGCCTGGCGCTGGACGACCCGTTCGTCGAGGGCCTCGAATTCGTATTCGGCCTCGAAATCTGCCAGATTTATATCTGTTTGATTTATACGTTTAACGCCCGCCGGCGACCCATTATGATTCCCATCATAATTCATCATGTATTCCCTTTGGCATGTCTGACTCTTTGTCAGGGCTGGCAATGCTTTCGCAATATTCCTCTCTGCATGTGACACAGGGTGACTAAACACCCTGTGTGTGGTTGGGAGAGGTGTTCCCACAACGGTGGACACCATCTCCATGGACTGTCTCAGTTCCGGTAAGATTCTCTGCTGAGTTGTCATTATCTCATTCCTAGCCTTTCTCGGCTCTGTTGCCGCTCTTGGCATTTTGAACAGCTCTGACCGTAACGTCAAGAGCTGTCGAAGATTCGCTTTTGGCTCGCTCTGAGTCCCACGATGTCTGTTAACTTCCTCTCGAAGTTTATCCACTCGTCGTCGAAGAATCTCCTCTCGTCGATCTTCCTCGTAGTTGATTTGATCCATTTTCCTTGTATTCGGCGTATTTAAATCCCTAAATCGATTTAAAACTGAATCTACTCCCGAATGCGCTTCGCGATTTGAGGACTTCGTCCTTTGAGAATTTTCGGAATTTTCTCTAACTAATCGGCTTGTATAAGCTTCGATAGTGCTCGGGAATTGTTGCTGTGCAACCACGGAAGAGGCACTGACGGCCTCGTCGTCAGAAGAATTTCGCAATACAGTAGACAACCTCAGACTAGCTGTCTCTGTAGGAGTTCGGGGTAAACTGTTTCCTGAGAACACAGTTTCCCTTGGGGTTTGCTTCCTTTCTGTCGAAGTCGCACAAGGGCGACTAAAGTTGTCTGAATCTGGATTTAGTTGGTCGAAGAGGTTGACCACGCGTTTTGGCACTTTCGAATCTGCTACAAGCTGCGCTCGCGCTTGTCTGGCCCTAGTCTGCATTTCGAACAAAGCCCTACAATGACTCTGACGGGGAAAAGTCAGAGGGAAGGATTCACGGAATTCTAAACTTTAAGTTCACTCGTTTCGCGTTATTGATTTCCTCCTAATCAAGACCTACTGAGTGAACTGAGCTAATGAATAAGGATCACGGAACCTAACTGTTGAACCGCACCCTAGGATGAGGGCCGTCCGCAGGATTGTGGATAAAAGGTATCGTTGTCCTGGAAGGTCCCAACGGTAACGTTGAGTCGGCAGCCCAGAGGCAAACCTAATGATGTCTTGACCCTCTCAAATTTAAGCTCTATATACCTCTGCTTCGTTATCACCGTCTGGTTTCCACAGGGTACCTGAGCCTGAGCAACTTTAGTAGGGACCTACTTTTCCTTCGTAGGATTTTG
>WOGL01001144.1:0-10906 GCA_015342145.1 Leptinotarsa rubiginosa
ACTATAATTTTCTCTCTTCCTTCATTTATTTATTTCATTAAATATTCATAACTTTAATATCTAATCTTAGTTACCGATACTTTTCCTTTTTTATTCGTCAGAATTCGCTTTTAACAACTTATCAAATTCACATATTTTAGTCATTGCTAACTTCTATTCTGGTGTAATATCAGTTCCAGTCCAAACTCATTCGTCAGAATACTAAGATTCTATCATTCTTGTAGATTTCGAATCAGTTAAACAATTTAAAAAATGCAGATCCGATAAACTTCAATATGAAATATTGTCAACCGCTCTCAGACAAATTCATTCTTCATGATATATTGTGAGTTGATAGTGATATTGTGTGTCAGTTTGGTTTATATTTTCAGGGTTGAGATACATCAAAAAGGAAGTAGAAGAATTTTTCTTGAAACTTGTTGAGGACTGCATAAGTTACAGGAAGGAAAACAAATTCAATTGTTCAGATTTTCTGCAGACTTTGATTAACCTGAAAAATAAAAAAGATGCCAAAATTAATATTTTTACTGAGGAATTTTTGGTGAGTATGAACGCTATGCATGAAAGTATCTTTGAACCAATCACATTAAAGTACAGGAACTAAAATTTATCACTTTGTTATGAGGAAAATCTTCCCAAGAATCATTCATAGAAAAAGTATATAGAACAGTGACACACAGAATCATTATACATTCGAATAATAAAGATATGTTGATAGCTACTACTACATTACGACTGACGAGTTTGCGATAAAATGATTTGAAACGATGCATTGTTTTCCGAACTGTACTGTAACGTAACTGGTTGAAAAAAGTTAGAGTCATCAACTGAAGGATTTTGGCGTGTTGATGATTTGATTCTCACCATCAGAAAATGATTCAGAACTGATGTTCGGACCAATCAATGAAACCGTTCAATCTTCCATTGTTATTATCAGCTACTGATTCTGAATAGTTTCAAAACTGAATTATATCTTCTAGTCTTCGTTATATCAGATTCAACGTCTTTTATAGATATTTCTGAAGAAATTTTCAAAATTCCTTCGAGTAGAGAACTAATGCTTTATAGCTCACAACTATTTTCACTTCTAATGACTGAATATTCTCACTAGTATAATAATCGTTAAAACCGGAAATACGATTGTTGTCAAACTCCACATTGGTTTTGTCGAATAAGCGATCCAGTCAACAGATTTAAATGAGTATGAAAATATAAATATTAAATCAGTTCTCTCAGTTATGTCACTAGTGCTCTGTCTCAGTTTTTGACATGTCATATATCCTTGACATCCAAGTCACTTACACTCCTAGCTCTCTCACAATCATTGTCATAACGTTTATTACAATAATATTCAGAGTTAATTGAACTCTGGCATGTGGATAATATATTCTATAACTTAGGATTTTGGAACCACCCGTCACCACTTGAGATTGAATCCTCCTCGATAACCAAAGATGCCCAAAATACAGCAACGTGAATTTCAAGAATTTCGTATAAAAATTGGACCATTCAGATACACGGGTTAGTCTTGAGCGTCCTGTGTATTTCTGCCAACATATTTTCTATGTCAGGTGTCATCGAGAGAATTTTATCTTAATAACATCGAAGTACCTTGAATAGGAATTTCGAACTTGACATTGAAACGAGAACCAACTCACATCCGAGGTGATTTTGAGTATGAACCCGAGTGAAATCGAAAGATTATCAACAAGGTAACTTTGAGAATTCCGATTTTGACTCCGAATGAATCTGATTTGACTTGAAATGGTTTGGATTTCATTCATTCGATTTCATTAAAAAACTTTCAAGTATATATCATCGACGGAATGACTCATGTGTTTCCAATTCCCCCTTCATCAATGTCAATTTCAAGAAAAGTTGGCGCATAACCATTCCTCATCAACTTATAAATTTCGTATGAAAGAACTGCCAAATACTCACAAGTAGTGATGTTTTTGTGAAGAAGTTTTTCATGCAAGGTTTGACCCTCAATGACCTTGGCAAATCGACTTTGAAGATACCTCTCCATGCTCACTTCGAAACGACATTGACATCATTTCATTTAAGATTACCTTCAACGCCATCAGCAATATGACCCTGAGAATCAAATTTTATTTCTACCTTGAAATAACCGCGATGCCACATAACCTAAGGTGACCTTGAGCGTCTTCGTAGATGTGACTTCAATAATTTATTTTGACTTTGACATTACAATACCTTGGAGACTTCGGATTTGACCTTTAAGGATTCTGAACCTGAACTTTGGCATGGTGATTTTCAGAATATGTTTTTGATTCAACTCAGTCTTGAAGATGTAGTCCTGAAGGGCAAATGATGATGCGATTCCTCCAGAAAAACGAAAAAATATATGATACTCCACCAACTCCAGTTCAGTAATTGTGTGGCTGCTGCAATTTAATGATAGTTGTGAAAGGATGAAGTCACATTCCATTATATTGGGGCATAGAACAAACTTCTGTGAAGATTTCGAGAATGGTGTTGAAATCATCGATGAGTACATTCAAGTTAAAGATCGTTATCTATAGAATCGACAATAAAATCCAGAAGTTGTGGTGATGATGTTTCCGATTTCATGTATATAAACAACCATGACATGGTCTCTATAATGCAAATAGGTCGAAAGTGGTATGAGGAATGCGATTAATCACTGACAAGTTTCAAGCGAGTCCCTTGTCAACCTTCTGGCCAAAAGAAATGTAGTTGTTTTCAGAGCAACAGTATCCATACAAAAGTAGAAGTATTCGATAATTAGGTGGAATACACACAAATTTTCTCCCACTACTAGCTACTTTGACTCAAATAGACCACAAGTTGGAATTTTTGCTCATACCCTGAGCGTACTGGATAGATACTGGTTGAAATTTCTTTCTGATGTTGCTAAAATCACCGTCCGCCGATGTATTGGTGCTTGAAAATGCTTCAGCCCAAGAATATGGAGTCAGTTTGATAGAGGAGCGTGATTCAGATGATTTCAGATAGAGTTTGCCAAGTTTTCGTATATAGTCAGTGTAGCAACTGACTATATAAACAGTGAGCAACGAGAAAACGATTTGAATTATCATCAAAGATATCAGTGAAAAATTATGATTGTTTTTCCCAATCTACTTTGTGAGTTGTAACCATTTTCTGCTGACGCAAGAAATTCACTCAATTTGATCGTCAGATATGACTATCCTTCGATACATCAAATTCACACCCAATTTGCTTGCTAGAAGACCGCTTGGAAAGTAAAATTAGTTTCTATCTTAATCAGTAAGAAACTATTTCTTCTTCCTACTCTTAGACTCAAGACCATTCTCAGATACAGCAGAATCCATATTTCAATCCACAATGTTATATATTTCCAAACAAAATCTCACTTTCACTTATGTAGCCGCTTCGCTTTAGTCCTCTCTATCTTCTTTGCAGGAACCTACCTGAAATTCCGTCAGGACAGCAACTCTGGTTGAACTACAATATTGTTACTCTCTGCGGATTAGGCCACATCAACAGATTGGGTAGTATTCAAGTGTTACCACTGAAATTACATAAAAAAGATATAATGTAATATGAAAATAAATATTACCGACTGATATACTTACCGTTGCCAATCCAATAAATGACAGCAACTGGAAATCTGAGTAGACGGATTAGTACTCTATCGAAGCTCAATATTTGGAGGCTATAGAAAGCAGTTCGAATGGTGATAGCAAAAGCAATTCGACACCTTTTACTCTTCCACTTTGCGTGGACAGGTGCGTTTAAAATCGTTTGTGGTCGAAGCAGCTAGTGAGATATCGACGTCATCTCAATCTCAGAGTCAGAAGACATCTATGAAGTTATCTTATCAAAACGGCATTCAAAATCGTTCAAAATCAACTACCCTTGAAGTCATCATTTTTGATAAACACATTTGCAGAAAAATTCAATATGCTCGACACTGACTCTTATAATTGAGTAGACTGTCGTTCCCACGAAATGTATAAGGTTGGGAATAATGGTGCACCATTTTACCCAATACAGAGGCTAAATGAAGTTGGAGGCCATCCTAAAAATCACCTTGTTAAAAGCGTTCAAAGTCGTTCAGGACCAAACCTGAGTCATCCTGAAGCACGAAGTGTCAAAGTCATCTCAAGGTCAGTTGAAATGCACTCTCAAGTTACCTTCCGAAGTACGCTAAAGGTCGTTCGTCACCGCTGGTAACGCCACGGTCATGACATTACTGAAGGTCGAAATCATTCTTGGTCGAAGTCAAAATCGTCGAATCTAAATTTTCAGTAGAATTCGGGTTTCTCAAAGTCAAACTCAAAATTATCTTCAATGTGACCTCGAAGTCTTTTCAAAATGAACATTATAATCCTCAATGTCGCCTTGACCTATGCATTCAAGGTCAAACCTGAAATCATCTCACATAGGATGATAGATATTAGCAGAAATATTGAGTACACTCGAAACTGACTTGTGAGATTGTGGCCTCCCCTTTTTACTAAATTTATAAGGTAGAGAGGAAGAGACATTTGCTAACTCATGTTGATAATAGCATTGCTGAAAGTCATTCAAAGTCGAACCAAAAACCCGAAATTTCCTCACCGAAACCGTTGAAGTCATATACATCACCATTTGTGTGACGTCAATATCGTGTAATGGTGAAATGATGTGGGGAGGTTCGAAATAAACCAACTACCACTTAAAAAAGGAGGGTTACTCAAATATTTTGTTGGAGAATGATTGGGAAGTGATTCTAATGAAAACTGAATTTTTTCAGGTTATTATAATAAATCAAATAATATCCATTCAACCTCATTCATTGATATACTCGTAACCCATCGAGTCAATGCTCAGATCAATTCAAATTTCAGTCATTTTCAGGCCGCCCAGGTATTCTCATTATTTTCTGCATCTCTCGAAACATCTTCAACTGTTATTACCTTCACTCTATATGAATTAGCAAGTAATACTCAAATCCAGGAGAGGCTCAGGAGAGAAATAAATGAAGTTTTAGAAAAGCATAAAGGTCAACTGAATGATGTCGCTTTGAATGAAATGACATACCTCCGTCAAGTAATAAACGGTAAGATTTTCGCCTCTTTCATTATATTTTCTTGATAGGTGGGACTGAAAACTTGGGCGTAAAATGAATCTAATGAAAACTCTTTGACTTTAAAATTTTTCACCATATCTAGTAGGCGCTGAAATGATGGCTTTGACAAAATTTCGAAATAATCTTATTGACATAGAGTATTTGATTTTATTGTTGCATCTTGTTGCAGCAGTTTTTTCCTTTCTACAGAATGGAACGTAGTTTTTCACCTGAAGAAAAGTTCGGTATATCAAAATTTCATAACCACCATTATCTTTCGGTTATCTACTTGAAAATTGTCTGATAGACTGAAACCGGTCGTAACAAATAATACACTTAATAGAAATTAGACAGAAGTTATTCTGTTCCTGTTTTGTTTTTTCAAAACAACAATTGTTTTCTTGTCAACGTTTCGAATTTAATTGAATTCTTCTCCAGGGATCAAAAAGTAGTTTCTTCGTGTTAATATTACTATTTTACGAACCATTAGACATATCAGTTACATTTAACAAAAATAAATAAAAAACATTGCAACAACCAGAAACAACAATTGTTTTCTTGTCAACGTTTCGAATTTAATTGAATTCTTCTCCAGTGATCAAAAAGTAGTTTCTTCGTGTTATTATTACTATTTTACGAACCATTAGACATATTACATATTACATATTAGACAAAAATGAATAAAAAACATTGCAACAACCAAATTTTCGAGACATCAACACAGAAGGACATGAAACAAACAAATTGATTCGTTTGTTTCATGTTAAGAGTTGGGAACTCAGTCATAAGCCCATTATATTGAAATATGCGGCATTGCCATGTCCAAATAGTAGTGAGAACGGTCATTAACTTTGGTTACCCATAATCATTTCGGAATTTATCTCGAATATGTCATATAATTCGACAGTTTCGACCAAAAGTAATAAGGCTATGCGGATTCTAGGCCATTTCAAGGTCATCTGAAGTGACCTCAAATCCGAATGCGTATGGTGTGGGTTCGTTTGGAATAATGCTCGTATCAAATCCATCAAAATAGAATGCCATGAGATTTTAATGAACATCACCGCATTCCATCTCATATATTAGTGATTCTGTATCAATGTACCCAAGTTTGCATTCATCGAGCGTGAATTTTTGCATCATGGATTTGCAATAAACATCGTTCATACTTTTTTTACAAATATCCAAAATGGTAAAGCAGATCGCATCTAAAACAGATCAACTGCGCAAGCTCGGACAATCAAGATTTTTGCGCCAAATTTGTAGTGCTATCTGTTGGACAATTTCACGATTCGATGTTCCCTTATGTTTCTCATGGTTTCTCCGGAAAAGGTGATATTGGTTGTTGTGGCTTCGGCATGTGTTGAAAGTTGGGGCTTCGGCATGCACTGACGTATTTAATTCAATATATGGGCGTCACTCTTAACCCCCCAACTGATCGAATTGAAGCACTCTGTGCACTTTGATACGTCTTCGAGCCATTTGAAAAATATTGCATTATGGCTCCCCCGATCAGAAAGTTCATAGACGGCTATGCTAGATCGTATGCGTTACCGTTGATGTAATTTTTGTTGTCTTTGAGAAATCGATTGCAGCATCCCGATGAATAGCAACATTCGATGTCCACGAAAATCTGAAGTATGTATGAAGATTTTTAATAGAAATCTACACTGTAAGCGATATGATTTTGTATTTTTTGGTCAGTATATTCGTTAGTATACCAATGTATTTGTGAACTCAAATGTTTATAGACGTTGTATTATAAGTTTAACACTCAAAGAATTTGTATTTTCATTATATAAGTCCAATTTTCTATATAAAATTGTGTTTTTGTAGTGACTGACAACTGCTCAAGTTATAGGTTTATATTTGACAATCAAATGACTATTCATTAAAACTCAAAATACAAAATTTGAAATTAAATCAAAGAAACAAAAGTAATAATAAATATTTTTTTCAACTAACAGTATTATCGAACGGCTGTAGAATATCCTCAAAATCAGCATATATCGCAGAAGGGACAACTTTTTTTGAATGGAATGGTGGAATTCAACGTAATCATATTTCAGGAAGTGATTTTATTTTTGTTTCCATTCTAACAGTCAACTTCATCAGTGTTGAGTTTCTCTGCGCTACGTGAATAGTTCAGACACCGATTGCAGAGGAATATTTCACATATGTGTTGGAATAGGCCGATACTTGATTATTGAATATTTCACATCTATGTTCAATCAGTTGTGTACTGACAATTTGAGACAGGTTTTTTCATCCAACAATAGTGAAACTCAATGTCAGTCGTCGTACTGCCTGTCATCGTCGTCGTCCACAGGTCATGGTAGCGGTTCGTAATCTCAGTATGATATACAGTTCGGATCAGTAGCAAATTCACGTATTCGATTGAATTTTTTTTCGTGTCAATGACAGCGGTTTGAGTGTTCAAATATTTCATTTCGAATGATTGTTGATCAGATATTTCAGAAATTTTCATAAATGTACTTTAATTCTCGTTTCAAGTTATTCCAAAGCATTTACTCTTCTTCGTTTGAAGATATAAAAAACTTAATGATATGTTTGTTTCAAATTCATGATAACCTCTGTACGAAGTTGAAATCAAATCTACCCAAATCAAGCTTTTCTATTTTCGTTTTCTGGTTGTCGCCATAAGACCTCCATCTTTCGCCACAAAGTTTTTCATGAACAGCTGCATTTTTTTCTGGAATGGCGTCAACATTTGCAGTGAGCAACTCGTATGTTTGTTCCTTCGCTCAATAAAGTGAACAAAAGTATACAGTAACTCTTCTATTCTTTCACGAAGTTTGCTCCATGAAGTAAAGACATATAAAAGTAGTATAAATGTAGAAAACGACTGCAGTCACTAAGCTAGTACTACTATGGAATTTATAACAAGTTTGTTACCTCATCGTCGGTTTTTTCAAACGAAACATATTCTCAAAATCAATACTATCCTGTTGTAAACTTGCGGTTTGCCATAAATAGTTTTTTTTTTGAATATATGAGTGTGAAGTACCTCGTCTTCTACAATATAACCAAAATATAACCAAAAATATTCATTTCAAAAACTACACCTCACCATTTGATCTCCACAAACTTTATTTGAAAATATATCACAACATGTTTCGCTAAGACGTTAGCTTTTTCAAGTGATTTATACATCAAGTTATACTTACATTAATATTTATATACTACAGGTAACCATAATTGAGAGTACCTCTAATAAATTACCTGAACCTCTATCTAACGTACCTGTTCAATTATGAACACCTGAAGCAAATTACCTCACATCTACATTAATAATAATTTTTTCTCGATTATTAGGAAAACAAGTTCAATAATGGCGATCTATTCAAATCTAGTTGGTCATTCATTAGAATGTTTGAATTTTCAAGTTTATTAATTTCCTTAATAATAAATTCCAACAAAATCTCTCACTTGAATAGTAAAGAGTTCATAACATTCTTGTTGGCACTTTTCATCTCTAAACTCATTCTAAAAGAGATTTTACGAAAGTCCTTTGAATACACAATGTGCATTTTTTGGAGATATTCTGAGGATATTCCAACATTTTCAATACTATGGTGATATAACCACTAATATTAGACATGAATTGATACCATCACTATTTATTTATGAATATTGATTCTTGGTATAATATCTGTGATTTTTCATTTCAGAATCTCTTAGGCTATATCCACCTATAACAAGTTTGGAAAGGAGGTGTATGAAGAATTATAAAATCGATGGTACTGATTTAATGATAGAGAAACATATAAGTATCACAATTCCAATATTTGGACTTCATAGAGATTCCAAATACTACCCGAATCCGGAAAAATTTGATCCCGATAGGTTTAGTGCAGAAAATAAACATAATATCAAACCATATACGTACCTTCCCTTTGGTATGGGGCCGAGGAGTTGTATAGGTTAGTTATTTTCCCGACTTAATATGTAAAATCAGTGTTATCATGAGATCTTCATCGGATACAGTGGAATTCACGGACTTTTGCATGCAAATGTGAATAAATCACAATGTGATGAGCTGATTTACGGATTTTGCACGTGCAGATTTGATTATTTTCATATCACTTCGGTATTTTCGAAACTCTCATTTTTGACTGATAGCCAGGGGGCAAAGAATCATTCCATGTACCAATACTCTTGCGAAAAGTATGGGTACATTGAAAACTCACCATAAAAGTTTACTCAAATCCTCACTGAAATCGATTTTGAAATTATTGCGCAAAAGAACAGGTGACAAACATGTAACGATCAGTTACACATTCATTCTATGTGTATTTATTTCTTCAATCAACTGATTTGCTATTTTCTCAGTATTTGAGCTATTCCATGAACTATGACAACTCAAGTTTAATTGTATTGAAAGTGTAACTAATTGAAATAACCATCACGATTATAATTCACTTGATAATTTTTGATATCTGAGCTTTGTATTTTTTCAGCTGTTTTCATGACTCACTATAGCTGATAGAGTATTTCAGCTTTTCTTTTTTGTTTGTTATTCAACTTTCCAGCAGAGGGTGTTACACCAAACTCTTACGAAGGTTCGAAATAGATGAACACTTCAATCTAGCAGACCACTATTATATTCTTTATGCAGTCATTGGTAGATAAAAATCTTCAGATGATATGGTGTTGCAGGTTTTTCCGGGTTTTCCTGCTGCTGAAGAAGCAAATGCGCCAATGGAATCAATGACGTCGCCCCGGAGCGCATATTAATTTTTGTTGTTTCATAAAATCATGATATGTATTACTTTCTTCTTCAATATAACTCACCAATTACAATCAACCTCAAAATATTTAATGAAAAGTTAGATTAAGTGATATACCATGTGACAAGGCACAAAATTATCTTTTTGATATCATATTCATTAAATTCACTTGAACAATGCGAAAATGGCTTTGAGAACAATAATCCAATGAATTGGGAAATAACGATGAATATAAGTGATTTGTAGTAATTAGGAATCAAAACATTTACAATTTGTGGTAGGTTTCAATGTGACGGTGCTTTTTAGAAAATGTGTTAACAAACTGTTGAATTGAGTAATTTGAAACATCACTTCATCAAGTGTTGGAAATTTTATCCATTTGCTTCCATACAATAACACAGATTTTGTTCGAATCTATTTTCAACATTTCGTAGCATATCAGGTGGCACGCTTCTGCACTCTGCTATAATTCTTTGGCAAACATTTTCTGTGGCCTTGAGCTTCGTAGAAAACAATTATTTTTCAAGTGTTTCCAAAGAAAAAAGTCCAAAGGCGATAATTCGAGTGACCAGCCAGGCCATTCACCTAGACCTCTCCTTCTGCAAATGACGCCAGTTATTATAATTGTAGTCAAATTATTAGAAAGAAAAAGTGGTCTTGTGATATGACTGCCTAATATACTACAACAGACATTCATTTTTGAGAGTGCCATGTATGCCTATATACAGCCTCATTAGAATAAAATGTTCACTCATCGGTGAAACTTATGTCGAATAATGATAGGTTAGGTTAGGTCCAGAGTGAGTGGGTCTCTTCGACCCTCCACCGCAACCCACAAATAATGATAGGTATCCGCTGACTCATTCGTTCACAAAATTGCAGCCTTCTACCAGAATCATCACTATTTAGTTCCTATACTAATTTGATTTTGGATAGATGACATTTTTTCGTTATTAAAATCCGTATGGTAAACGAACGGGATATATCGTACCCTTCAGGCTCCAGTCAGTTAATGAGTATTTTAAGTGAGATCCAAATGAACACCTCTCAAAACAATAACTTCCACAGCTTCATT
>WOGL01001145.1:0-12100 GCA_015342145.1 Leptinotarsa rubiginosa
CTAGCAAGACACCTCCGAACCTTCTGTCTTCCCTGCCTTTCAAAAAGCCAGGAAGAAATCACGGATTCCTCGTCCCCCCGTTTCTCAAACCGTTTTTTGTAACAGTCGCCCACGTGCGACGAAGGTCACCAGAAAACCTATTCCGCTGAATTGACAAAACTCACGATTTCGAGGCTGGGATATTGATGGGGCCATATCTACATCCTAAGCGGTTTTTAGCTACGTGACAAATATATCTAACAGTGCATATTTTCAAAACACGCTGATGAATTGTGTTCATATAAACAATTTTACATTGTATGAGAGACAGATCCGGCGTTTAAAAATTGTGAATTAAAAAAACCTGTCTCTTTCCGAAGTTACAATGTATATTACCATACATAGCTTTCGCTAGATATTACACCTCATCTAAGCCTAACAAGGACTAAAAGTGACACATTGCAAGCTACTCCTGACTCAGTTGAAATTATTCCTTTCACATCCACGAGCGTGCTGTTTAGTAAGAAAGGGGGTAGCATGGGATTTGTTACATCAGAAAAATAAGTCTGATTCTGGAATTTTGTACTCGGGAGGATGTTTGTAGATCTAGGTAAGGGTCGAAAACAGTACCATCGCAAAAACAGACAAAATAATCGATCACATAGAGTGGTAGTCTTTAACTTTCTGATGAGAAAGTGCCTTTGAGAGTATAAGTTTTTCAGTAAGCCAAATGCGTATCTGCGCGTCTGATCAGCGAGTTTATATGTAATACAAAATTTCAGATTATGATCGATAGTAAATTTCAGAACTACAACAGAGTCGGTGGATGTTACATCCTGCATCGACTTGTAACTTGATATTTTCTATGGCCCTCTGTCGGTTTTTGTTATTTTCGAATACGAGGATTGTTAATGAGAAAGTGGCTGGAAATGTTAATTAGATGTCTGTCCATTTAAAATCAAATTTTCCATATGATTACTGTAGTAGAGGCTTGTGCTACCTGCAAATGTGTGCATGAGGAATGTATAAAATACTTTGTAGAAATGGGAAGTGTAAATAATAAAAAGCAAGCAAGAACAATTGCTTTAAATTATTTCTACGGAGTATCTGACGATAAAACTATAAAAACTCTTGATCTTCTTTGGAATTCTAAAAAGGATAATGTCCAATACCTAGTACAGCTAATACCAATACCAAATACAGATATGATGTTAATGTTGTGACTGAGAGAATAATATTTTCAACAACTTCATTCATTCGGGCCCGTTAATAATTATAACCCAGCTTTTTATGCAAAAACTATGGCAACCAAGTCGGAATTGGAAAGAAAGTATTCAAATAGAATTGGTTCAAATTTCACTACTTCACAGACATAAAAATCAATATTCACGAATCTCTAAGTTACCAATAGAAAAAAGGTTTCAGAATGACGTGCAATGAATAAATATACGGTTCAAAGGTACACCGTCACTTAGCAAAAATAATCTTAAGAACACTCTTTTCCTCACACCAGAATAAAAACATTGTCTCTTGACATGGTTTTCGCTTACCAAGACAGCATCATTAGGAGATGATTTCACGAGAGCGTTTGATACAATAATTCATGAACTACTGAGGTAAATCTTCCTGAATCCTCCATTGCTCTTCTTGAACATAAATCTGAAATATAGGCGTTAAACAGTTTGTATTGATGATATTAATCTGATGCAAATTCTTTGTAGTTTTCCATAGTTTCCCTCAATTAAATTCACTCAAGATCACAATAAAGATCAGCTCTATGCACCTAGGAATTACAGCGACATATAGACCTACTTCAACGAATATTATTACATTCACAACCGATTTAGAATCGTATCTCAGTAGCTTGGAAGAACTACAGATAAAATTTTTTGTAGATGACATAAACTTGAGAGATAATGACTCCAACAACGTGAACTCATACAGTGCATTTTTTATTGCCCCCCCTTTTATTTTTTGATCGGGTCTACTCAAAAAATTGAAATTTAGGATGATGAAATTAATGCATGAATACTTTATTTTAAAGTGAAATTGACAGACGAAACTTTCAAGATGGAGACTGGGCGCCATCTTGGAAAAAAAATTTATGGAAAGGCGGGTCTTGTTACACATCTTCTTGAAGCTCCTGACAATTGCTTCACAGCCCTGGAATATAATGTCAATATCATCAACTACTACAAAATGGCGGAACTTTTAATAATTGCCTGAATACATTAACATTTAACTACATAATATGATGTAATGAGCTTGAGGTCAGTTCAGAAGAGTAACGTCAATATCTCTACAAACATTTATTATTCTCTGCGAAACTGAACCTGCTTCAATATTCTCAATATTGAAGCAGGTTCAGTTTCGTACACCTTTTGCTTCAAATCGCTTCAAATCCGGCGAGCGGGCTGGCCATTTTGTAGGACCTCGACGGCCAATCCAACGACCGGAAAAAGTAGTATCCAAATAGTTTCTTACTTGTCTGAAGTGATGTGGTGGTGCTCGGTCTTGTTGGAATACAATATCCATATCGAATTCATTAGGATTCGCTTCGACGATTTCATTGATGAGAGGGTCAACAGTAGTTTCCAGCATATTCAAATACAGTTCCCCTGTTAAATTTTGATCAATAAATAGAGGTCCTACAATATGGTTTCCCAATATTCCTGCCCAAACGTTATTTTTTTCTGGATATTGGATATGTGTGAAGTATTCGTCGGGAGCTTCAAAATGATGAATCACAAGTCCCCCCTTTCCATTTAATGTTTTTTCCACATGACGCCCAGTTGTCATCTTGGAAGTTTCATCTGTCAATTTCACTTCAAATTCAAATTTTTGAGTTGACCCGTTCAAAAAATAAAACGGGGGGCATTAAAGGAATGCACTGTATACAGGGCAACGTTAATACTTGAATTTGTCCCTACAGTCGTCTCCGTATTTCAAAACAGAAAAAACTCTCAATGCTCTTCTCTGTATACTGAAGATTTGATATGTCCCCATATGAGGCCGTGATAGGCTGTGAGTGAGGTACACAAGTTCACAATTTTCGAAAGACTCTGCAGTAAGAAAGTAAAACTTAATAGTCCCTTACCTAAAAATTCACAGTATTTTTCGTCAATGTAAACTCCTAAAAATTTGAAACACTTGGATGTGAGTTTAATTTCGCCAGTATTTCTCATACTGAAAAGCATGTTCTGTTTTAGATTCACCGACTTTCAGTTCATTCGATAGAAACCATCGTTCTATTTGTTCTTTTTCAGTTCCAACTATGGAAATCAGGTTACTTCAATTTTTCCCTGAATGTATGAACGTACTGTCATCAGCAAATAGTATAAACTTTGATAGTGGAGATGAATAGGGCAGGTCATTTATAAACACAAGAAAAATCAGTGGTCCAAAAACGGACCCTTGGGGACACCATATTGTATATGGTGTCTCTAGGTAAGATTTTATCGAGTTGACACTTTCTTCGTGAATATTGTAATATCCAAGTTTTTTGAGTAAAATAACACTCAAACGCCTTTGTCAGGTCCAGGCAATCACTGTTTTCGAAACCTTTGTTTACCATTTGTGTCAGTCTACCTATACCCGATGTGGTTGAATGATTTTTTCTGAAACCAAATCCAAAATGAGATGTCATTTGAATTTTTAAGATGACTTCGAATAATTTGGTAAAAATAATCGAGATTGGTCTGTAATTTGATGGCTCTGTGTAGGATTCTTTTTTATGTATATTTTCAGAACATCAGAAAAGTTTTTCAGAGGAATGCATTCGTTTAGTAATGTCGTTAGAAGAATGATATCCTTGATTGCTAATACAACTCTGAGATTTAAAAAAAGCGTCTTTGCTATTTTTTGTTTTTCTCAGTTTATTGACCACATATCTTACATGTATGAAACTGACTTGCCTGATGTTGAACTTCTTCATATCATGATCTGGATTCGGTAAAAACTGTTCGAAAGATATGTCTGTGTTTGGCGGAACTACCAGAATCGGTGTTGATCTTTCCAGTTGCTTCACTCATTTTCACTAACCATAGTGAAAGCCTATTCGAAAAGTTCCAAAAGTACATGAATTTTCACCTAATGGAGAATGCTATTTTTTCCAAATTTATGGACTGAAAGAACTCAACTAAAGTACCAGGTGAGCTGAAAACTTTGTAGGGTGACAAATAGATGGCGCTACCAGTACTAAATCCATATGATTTTCCGTTAACCCTGTCGTTCAGAAGACACATGTACAAATTTTACAGCTGTTGGATTGTCAGCAACTCCCGCTAGTTTGCAGAAAATGTATGAAGAGAAATTTTTTGTTTGTCAGTAAAGCATTGCTTTCTGGCAAAAAAATTGTTGCAGTCAAGACTTGGCTCAATGAACATAATTATGACTTTGCACTGGAATTGAGGTGTAATAACCTCCAAGTGGAGTTGATCGAGATAGCTGAGGCTCTAAGAATATCAAAAGAAAATTTTGGACATATCGTGCATGAATATTTGGGTATGCCAAAGCTCTGTTCAAAGTGGGACCGCGCGAGCTCGCAGTTGACCAGAAACAACAACGAGTTGATGATACAGAGCAGTGTTTGAAGCTTCTTCACTATAAAATACTTCAATTTATGCGTCGATATGTGACAATGGATGAAAAATGGTTCCATCATTTCATACCAAAATCAAAAAGATCGTCATCAGAGTGGACAGAACGTGATGAACCGATTCCAAAGCGTGCAAAGATACAATAGTCGGCTGACAAGGTGATGGTACCATTATTTTAGGATACTCGTGGTATAATATCCATAAACTATCTTGAAAAGGGAAAAACCATCGACAGCGACTATTAAATAACGTTACTGGAGCGTTTGGAGGACGAAATTTCGGAAAAATGGGCCTATCTGAAGGAAAAAAGTATTCTGCATCAAGACAACGCACCGTATCACAAATCAGTGAAAACAATTGCATGAATAAGGCTATGAATTGGTTCCGCATCCACCGTTTTCCCCAGATCTGGCCCCCAGCGTCTTTTTCCTGTTCTTAGACCTCAAGATAATGCTCGATGGAAAGAAATTCAGCGCCAAAGAAGACTTAATCGTCGAAACTGTGGCCTATTCTGAGGTTAAAACAAATCGTACTCTAAAAATGATATCAAAAATGTTTTTTCTATGTAGCCTATGAAATTTCCAGCCCAACTGTTGTTTTTTCTCATTTCGCCAAAAATGATTACTTTCAACGTTACATTCAACGTTTCACTCTGTCTGCATAATACGTCGACCCATTCAATTGTTTGTATCGATACCCGACATTTGACTTTTTCAAGGAAGCAATAAAAACGCCTTATCTGACACCCTGTTCCAGATTTCAATAGCGATACAAACAACCAGTATTCGGTATTGCACTTTCAAATTGCGAATATTTCAGTCAATTAACATGGCAACTTGTAGCTCGTTATTTTTTTCATCAATTTGAGTGAACGTGTTTGGGGTTCGAGTACATATGGTGAACTTAGGTATATAAGACCGTCCACTTTATGCATTTATCAGTGCAAGTGTGTAATAGTTCTGTGACAAATACTGAAAATTAACCGAAAACATGATTGCTAAAGTAAGTTTATAGTAATATTTGGGATTATTCAAAATTAATATAAAATTTGAAGATCTTTATAGAGAAATGATGTGAAAATATGACATAAAATTAATCAAAACCTCATAGAGAAAATAAATTTTCAACTTTATTTATCTGTGACCGAATCGATGAAGCGTTTTCCTCGGAGTTACTCCGATTTCAATGTTTTTTTTTCTCATTTGAAATAAGAAAACTTTCGAAGGGGGAACCCGATTTTCTATTTATTTTAAACAATATGTATGATATATACATGAAAACTTTTTCGCATGATTCATACGAGTTGTTTTTGATATATATAATAATGAATAAACTGAAGTGTTCAAGAGAAATCCTAGAAATATAATAATAATAATATTTATTTGTAGTTCCTTATTACATATAAATATAATGATTATTTAAAACTCATTAAAAAAACTACAAATGAGGCTAGAAACAACATGTACCGGAAGGGTACTGTTGATCTCTTGAAAAATAAAAACTAAACTAGAGAAAAAACAAAAAAAAGGAGAGAAAAAAGAGACAGGAAAGAGGGAGAGAGAAAATTTTAAATGTTAATATTGAAAATTTTTCAGAAGTATAAAATCTATGAAATCAATGACTTTCTGATTGAACAGCGATGAAACTTCACTTTATATCTGTGTGAAATATTGTTATGCAAACTATATATGTTATAACTGAAGGATCATCGATATAGAATGGTGGTGGATGGGGCGGAGGGGAAAGTAACCCTTTAAACCTCAAATTTAAAGTATATACATCGCTATGAAATCTTATTTTGTTACACAAATATTATGGACATTTGTTAATTAATATTTTATGGAAGAGGGTAGTTGAGTGTAAAACACGTCTATTCTTCATAGTTGACCTGATTTTTGAACCCTTTCAATTCTACAACTGGCTATTTTATCCAGATATGAACCATACACAACATCACAATATGCAAAATGACTCAACACAAGCGCATTTGTTGATTTTATTTTCAAAGTTATTGAAAATAAATGACGATGAGGATAAAACATTTTCAAACTCACATAACTTCTCTGAACTCATTTCGTCACCAATAACAATATTAATATATCTTTTCACCAAGCTACGATTAGTACCAAAACCAAGCAGATTTGTTTGAATTGATTTTGAGGTTATGAGCTTCAGATGCTGAAATAAGACGAGCTAGATCTTCATTCAATTTTCGACAGCAGTAGCAACGTCATTAGGGTTAAATTATAGATATAGCTGTGTGTCATCTGCATACATATGTTAATAACAATGTCTTAAAACAAAAACAAGATCACAAGTGTATACGCAAAATAACAAGGGTCCAAGTATAGATCCCTGAGGCACCCCAAATTCAATAAATTCAAGTTTCTACAAACTGTGAACGATCTTCAGAATAGCTTTAAACTGAATTTATAGCAGGTTCAGAAAAACCGATGAAGTTCAAAATAGCCAATAAAATTGGATAACTAATGGTATCATCAGTTATTTTCAAGAGAGCAGTTGTACAGCTGTGTATTTGAAGAAATCCTAACTGGTTGATTGGTAAAATATTGAAGGAATTCAAATAGCATTTGATTTGAAAACTCATATTTTTTCCAATACCTTTGAACAAGCAGACTTATGGGGCGCAGATCGTTAAAAGTATTTGAAGTACCTAGATATTAGTGAGATATGGTAGTATTATAGGACAGCAAAGAAGTAGCATATCTATACTGTTTTTATTTCTAAAATACATTTGTAAACAATATTTTCTGTTACCGGCTCAAAGCGAAATTTGTATAGATGTATTAATGTTATAATAATTCAATAACTCATTACTAGGTACAAAATGTTGGTCAGAATTACTCAAAAAATATTTATTGATGTTTTTTTTTGTACCTTGGGATCTGTCTGACTGATTTCAATAGGATCATTAAGTTATGCCTTATAATGAGTTTATTCGACGAAAACCAAGTTGATAAAATATCCTAATATCACAAAAAAATCATATCTTCTTCATTCTTGGATATGATATGATATGATATGATAAGGATATGACACTGAATCCGCTTCTTGTAGTGAAAATAGTTTCGATAAGAATTTTATTGATTATCAGTTACATGTAGCAGTTGAAAATTTTATGGTTGAAAAAACCACACGAAGAAGTAATTTTCAACGGAAGTATCAATTGGATTCTCACAAGTACTGTACATGTACAGAACATGTGAATCTAAGATCAACATATTGCATTCAGATAGTTATAAAATCAATATATTCATTGGTAAAAAATGTATTAGTTAGTCAACTATACGACCCTGGAATATTTCAAGATAGTCAACTTAGGATGCAATTGTCCAATCTGGATATTGGCGGGCGATATATTTCAGGTCCCATATCAACGTAGTCATTACCAATTTGTGTGTTTGGATGGCTATTTAGAAATGAATGGATAAAAAGGGATTTGATATCTCAAAATTTTGTGAAAGAATCAAGCAGAATGAAGGAAACTTCGATAGCTCATAATCAGCCAGTTGCCAATATAATTTTCTGATACCATAAATTAATTAGTGATGCACTGTTTGGAACCAAGATGATCTGAAGATGATCACTTGGTAATTGAAACACGTGTCGAGGTGTTGAAAATAACGGTTTGTTGTTGGGATTCAACTCCAGTGATAACCATAGGTTATCGTCAAGCAACTATTTTGGAGCCTTTGAATCTTGTTTGATGTCAATGAAGTTTGTACAAGAAGCATAGAGAACATCGCAGTTAACACTAAAGAGTCACAATAGTGAACGTTTGATTTTTTTATTCAACAAACGTCTATTTTCATGAATCAGTTTGAGATCACACCAGACTTTTTGTAAATTTGTGCTGCTATGGCAGGACAACTCATATCTTGATCATTCCAGAAATCCATATTCTTAACTTCATTAGAAAGTGTTACAGTATCCTCCTATCTAAATTCTACCAAAGTTGTTCACAATGAATACCTATCTTGCATTCTTTCTTTCAAAAACTATTGCAACAGTTTTATTTGAATTCAGTTGTAGACAATGGTTCATGGAAAATTGCTCAAGATTATACAGATCAAAATTCAAAGTACTAACACCCGGAGGGTACTCTTCAGGTTTAAATAACAAATGTAATTGTGTATCAGCACAACAGCGCTGCGTGCATGATAGAAAGGACACAGGAAAATTGCAAGAATATAGACTGAAGAGTAGAGGCCCCAGTATTGACACTTGTGGTAGTTCTTTATCAGTTTTTGAAAATTTTGAGAGTTTGTACCTTATAGTACTGACTGTGTTCAAAAAAATATATTCTGGGTGAATACGAATATTCAAATATGAATATTTACCCCGAATTATAAAAATATTTCCCAGCAATTACACTTTTATAGGTATAACAGAAAAAATACTGCGTAATATCTTCTATATTCTATCAAGCATACTGAGTTATTGCTCAGAAAATGGCCAAGGCAAAGCTGTCTGGCTTACAGACACAGGCTTGTCTGGCCATCAGTGGTGCCATCAGTACCACACCGTCAGCGGTCATGGAGATCCTTCTAGATCTACCTCCTCTCCATATTTTTTCTGGAGAGGCTAGATGGACTGTGTACAGCCTTGTGCACATCGCCAATTGCACAAATCAATTTGATGCAGAGTGCAACAGACTGTTGGTTGACACTGAAAGTCACAGTATTCTGGAAATGACTCTGACTTTTTACCTTCAACTGTCAACTACGAACTGCCTTATAAAGTACTGTTCCCGAGTAGAGAGGAGGAGATGGTTCAAAAACACCTTTCGTTTCTGGTGCAGGTGTTTTTAGTCACAGACCCAGGACAGAGATATCAACCTGCCTAGGAACCTATGTGACTGTATTTCAAGCAGAAATTTAGGCTATTGAATTGTGTGCGGAGAGATTGGAAGAATCCAACCTCATACACTAGTCGATAAAAATATTCGCGGGCAGTCAAGCGGCGTTGAAAGCTCTTGGCTCCTACCGAGCAACGTTTCAGTTGGTAGCAGATTGCCAAAAAACGACTCCATTCGATAGAAAGACTCAACAGATTTTCTCTGGTCTAAATTCTTGGCCATACTGACCTGGAAGGCAATGAAGCTGCTCACTTCTTTGCAAAGGAGAGTACTGCAAGCAGCTCCATCGGATCAGAACCTGTCATTGGCAAGCTTTAGGCTTTGCTAAACAAACATTGAACACCTAGATGGTAATAAGATTTATGAACTTCTGGCAGAATCTTCCAAGGCGTTTATTCATCCTTCGCAACCTGATACCACAAAGTTGTTGGACTACAGTAGAGATGAACTACGATGTATAACAGGCCTTCTTACAGGTCACTGTTATTTGAATCATCATATGCAGAGACTCGGACTGTCGGAAGACAGTGTGGAGTCGCCTCTGTTTGGAAAATGATGAAACAGCAGAGCACATGCTTTGTGTGAATAAGTGTGAGCTACAATAAACCCTTGCGTGTTGCGGCAGAGGCTCGAATAAACCCCCTCACTTCTAACCTAACCTAGTCAGTGCTCAAAAATTTGCGGTGTGCTGTTCAATTTTTTTATGATCTGGCCATCGTCAACTATATTGACCAATCCTTCTGAAAGAGTGTCCCCAAAAATTATTATGCTTTGGAAAGGATTTTTCTAAAAACTAATATTGAATAAGAAGATTATCTTACGATTCACTTTCTTTAGATTTTGGTAGTTGCTTGTCTCGCCATCTGCGCCCATGCAGGGGCAGTTTCATACATATCAGGAGGACTTGGACTTGATGGACATGGAATCGGAATTGGAGGAGGGCTTGGTGGAATTGGTGGTCACGGACTGGGTGGTGGTATCGGTCTTGGTGGACTTGCTATTGGTGGTCATGCAATTGCTGCTCCCATCGCCGTTGCCAAACAAACTGTCGTAGACTATTCTGTGAGTAAAAAATTCCGAATGAGAATAGAAGTGTTTGAGATATGATTAGTATCAAACTTCGTCAATCTTTGTTCATTTCATGCTAGTTTCATATTGAGTAACTCAATCGAAATGAACGACGGTCAACAATCCACAAAGCTGTGCCATTTTCACTATTTCTAAGGTGACCGGACTGACGAGGTTTGATTGGAATGACAATAGTATCCTATTTTTTCTGATTGCGTACAATGATAGAGGCAGATGAACTTTTTGTGCTTTCTCATATTTGTTAGGATTTGTTGTGAACCAGTTTTCCTTGTGACGTTCCATTGGGATCCATCGTCAACTTCTTATTTGATACGAACTTATAGTTTTTTTTATTCATCAATTTTAGTAGTCACTCTCATAACAGTTCAAAAATATATCACAATACATCATGTATTTCATGATGTTTCTTTTCGGAAACATCATCAAAGTCAGTTGATCCAATTCGGCGTCAGAGAGATTTTGAAAAGTAAGATCAATACTCTTTTTTTATCGAACTCAAATACATACATTGAGTTCTGTTCAGTTTACCAAAATTAACTGAATTCTATTTTTCATTGAGCATGCATGCTCATTTCTGCTGTTTGATGGCAGATGTAAATATCGGAAAAAGTTTCCATTTGAAGCTATAATTTTCTTTTTTTCTTGCAGAAATGCGTAGAAAGTAGAAAATTCCAGTTGAATTTTCACTATCATTTTCTGAAACGTCTTCAGTTTTTCTTTTTTTACAGGCTCCCGCTCACTACGAGTTCAAATATGGCGTGGAAGATCCTCATACCGGCGACAAAAAGCAACAGTCAGAAACCAGAGTTGGAGATTCAGTCAAAGGGGAGTACTCTCTC
This sequence comes from Leptinotarsa rubiginosa, assembly GCA_015342145.1. Taxonomy (NCBI): domain Eukaryota; kingdom Metazoa; phylum Arthropoda; class Insecta; order Coleoptera; family Chrysomelidae; genus Leptinotarsa; species Leptinotarsa rubiginosa. Next base: position 11,385 of record WOGL01001145.1, read on the forward strand.
GCTGAACCTGATGGTACCGTCAGAGTTGTAAAATACACTGCAGATCCTCATAATGGTTTCAATGCTGTTGTAAGCAGAGTAGGTCACGCTGCTCATCCTCAGATCGTTTCTAAAGCCGTGATTGGTTATGGACACGGTGGTTATGAACATGGATATTAGTAGAGTAGTCTTACCTTTCATTTGAACTGCTGCCAATGTACCTATCACCTCTGCCATAATCTTTTCCATTATTTCATTCACTTGTTTCGTTATCATTGTTGCTCGTTTCGCTCTACATTCTTGTTGTCTATGTAAGTTATATTTTTATTTTCAATAAGCAATAAATGTTTATATAAGTATTCTGTTTTGTTATTTATTAAATACTGTTTTAGATAAGATAATAGTTTCAGATATGAATTGAAACTCACAAGATGAAACAGCAAGCATGATTCTATCTGAATCAGTGATTTCAGCAGATAATCTACGAATTGAAGAACTAATGCTTTCATAATGCATATTGCAATGCGTCCATCCTTTCAACTGATCTGAAGTCTTCATATCTATGAAGTATTCCATGTTCAATAAATTGATGGATGTAGCCGTTACTGGTAGGAGATCATAATGAAAAGAGAAATGAAAATGTCTATGTTTTCTACCACTTTTATTTGTAACTAACGTTACTGCAGTTTCGTCCTATTTGGACATTTTCAAACTAATACCATAAACTAAGAATGGTT
>WOGL01001146.1:0-12129 GCA_015342145.1 Leptinotarsa rubiginosa
TATCAATAACAACACATGTTACACAAAAATATTATTTTCATACTCTTTCAGGGAATAAAAACAACTTGTTACCAAAAAGTCTTTGACTTTTTTCTCGAATTTGAGAAAATTTGTTTCACTTCTGATGCTCTGTGGTAATAAGTTAAAATATTTTGCCCCGGCATAAAGTGGCGAACCTTTGTACTCATTACGGTTTATTTTTTCCTGATGGAAATCGTTTCTCCGTCTCGTTTGATGAGAGTGAATTTCCTCATTTCTTGTTAGCAAATGGGAATGTATATGAACGTATCTTAATATTTTGTAAAGATAAATACATGGTTATGTGAAAATGTTTATGTCTTGGAATGTTTTCTTATAAGATTCTCTGTATTTGAGATCAAAAATTTGTCTAATGAAACGTTTTTTTTTCTGATGAGTGTTCCCCAAATGGTAATATTTATATTAAGCTTAGAATACAATAGACTATAGTATATATCCGAGAGATTATGTCTCAAATAATTTGATTTCATTGTTAGGAAGGCAAAATACCTTTTTCCAGAGAAGTGCACAAGTATTCGATGTGATTATTGAAAGACAATTTATTGTCAAGTTGTGTTCCAAGGCATTTTGTATATTCTGCTGTTTCGAAACCCAGATTTATTTGGATAAATGTTGTTTTATCTTTATTTATTAAATGATTGTTTCTACACCAACATTCGATATCACTGATTACTAATTTCGTTTTATTTTCAATTTCATTTAGATCTGGAGACGTCACAATGATTGTTGTGTCATCGGCATACATGAAAACTCGACCTTCTTTTATGTTTTCGGGTAGTTCATTAAAATAAAGTAAAAATAATAGTGGTCCAAGCACCCCTCCCTGTGAGGTTCCCAGAATCATATCAAATTGATCTGAATAATTGTCGTTGACTTTAACGACTATTTTCCTATTACTCACATAAGATTCAAACCACTTATTGATTGACCCTCTTATCCCCATTTTATAGATCTTTTTTCTTAAATACTTCGGGTTGATTGTTTCAAATGCTCGGCTTAATTCAAAAAATATACCAACTATATAGTATCCTTTGTTTATGCCATCAAAAATATATTGGATCATATCAGTTTCGATTGAAATTTTTTTTCTTAATCCGTGTTGCCAAGAACTTATCAAATTATTTTGTTGCAAAAAACTTACCGTTCTGTTGTAAACTGCTTTTTCCATTATTTTCGAGATAGAGCTCAGAACACATATGCCACGATAATTTTCCATAGCTGTGGGATCCCCTTTTTTATAAACTGGCACGACTTTTGAAATTTTTAGTTGGTTTGGAAAAATACCTTCCTCTACTGATTTATTGATCAGGGTAGTTAAGTTTTTTGCCAAGTTAGCACAACCTCCAAATACTTTCATAGGAATCTCGTCAATACCTGATGTCGTTTTGTTTCTAAAACTCATTATTATAGTTTTTATTTCCGAGTTACTGTAAGGAGTAAAATTCATAGAACTAAATGGTGAGTCATGTATGAAGGAAAATTGAGTCTGAGGTAATGTTTTGATTTTTTCTGATACTGATTATGAGAAATAGTTTTCCATTGTGTTCGGTAGTGAGACCTTATCATCACTGCAGTCTAATTTAAGTTTGCGTTATTTTTATGAAGGGACTTCCAGCATCAACATAGTAGATTCCTGAGGTATCTCCTACTATATATAACCTGCGAATTTCAAGCTGGCAGTTATTTTCTGAAAGGACTTATATTCTGTCTTTTATATTCAGGGGTAGATACACCCCCTTCGCAGATGATCAAATGGATGAAACGGATATACATAGTTCGTAAGATGTTTCCTATAGTACATTTTCATGATAGTAGGCACTGAACTCCCAGAAATATTATTGCATTAAAACGAAAACATTGTTGTCAAGGTTGTAATTCTTTATATTTTATAATTATTTTTTCTCATCTGTTTAGTATAATTTCCGTAGGCCACTGCAAGAGACAGATTAAGACAAAAACGTCAGTCATTTTTGAGAATTTAGTGTCTGCCGTTTTGGAACTATAGCATAATATTAGTACTCCTTGAATTTCAAGCTGGCAGTATTTTTAAGAAGGAACCTTTTTAATTTAGGTGGATGATAACACCCCCCAAGCCCCTTTGGAAATTCATGAAATCAAAATTAAATATTCCACCTTAAGGAAATCATTTATCTTTGATTTTCTATGAGGATTGAGTTCTCTGTCGATCCTATAAATGGCGCCTTTGTAAAAGAAGATGTAATCGCCCTTACGTACTCCAGCTTGTCCTTTAAGGACAGTTGAGTCCAGCAATGTTTTTGTGGTTCAGCCTAACACCACTGAAGACACCTATGGCGGGTCAAAACAGCGCAGTCTGGTTTTGAAACATAAATGCATTGTGTTAAAGTTTTGGTTTTCAGCTGTTACTTGACTTTGCAACTGACCGCCTTGACAAGTCCGTTTATCTTTGATATCTAAGATTGAGTTCTTTGTCGATTCCATATATGGCGTCTTCGTTAGGGGGATGTTATCGCCCTTACTCACTCAGATTTGTCCTTTCAGGACAGTTGAGTCCAGCAATGCATTTGTGGTTCAGTCTAGCACCACTGATAAAACCTATTATGATATAATACAGTGTATGAATAGACCGTAGCCGGTTAATCAGCGTGATTATTAAAAAAGTAGGACCTCGGCAATCCCCGTACAAGTTTCAACTTTTAACGCTGGTTAACCGAAAAACTGATTCAGTAGACCAGATATCAACAGTAATTTGTCCTCAACATTATCTCATAATTTTTTTATGTAATGAAGCTGGAAAATATTAATATATTTGGTAGCACTCCCTACATACGCCATGGATCTGGATCTGGTACGCAATAAAAATTTTTATTATATGCTGATAATAATATTGGCATTATTCAATCACAAAACCTTTTTATTCAAAACCGAGTTATCTGAAGGCATTTCCAACATGTTGGGTGAAACCTTTCCAGTAGGAACAACATAACGTTCGTCACGTTACCAGTCCACAAATACCTATAGGCATAAATGCATTTATTGCTATACAAACATATAATGTTATGTTTAACTATCGTTAACGCCCGAAAGCGGATGTTGGAATATTTTTTGTACGCTTGGCGCTGTTTTGTTTTCTTTAAGGCACGCACTGGGAACACAATCATACGCTTATTTTATTTTTCGTCTTGCTGTTTTTTAGAACATACGGGCTTGCGATCGAATTACGTACGTGATTGTTTCTCTACCGGATATATCCCTTAAGAGACTTTAGTAGGGATTTTTTCTGTTTGAAAGTATTACGCCAAAATTGTAGGAAAATGTTTTCCGATTTCCTGAACTTCATTAAGATTGCTGTAACATTTTTCTATTATCAAAAAAAAAATAATAATAATAATAATAATAATCATAATCGACATTTTCTCTTTTTTATATAATGTTGTTTCAGATAATAGGTATATACATTTGTTCAAATTAAAAATGTATATATACCAACATTTAATTATATATATTTATCGAGTGTAGTTCGGTAGAGAAAATTACTGTTTTGACTCCAATAACAATGAATTATCATTCAGTATTCCGCAATGTAGACTTTGTGATATGTTTGAAAACCTCTCTCTTCAGCTAAAATATTTTTTCAGGGTTGGGTTTAACTCCAGAATACCTCAGTGCTAGAGGATTGACGGAACTTCACCCGTCCTCCACCCTGGCTAGCACCGAGTTTCCATTTAGCATAGACGGTAAGAATATGTTCCTCAGTTTTTGTTGTTCATATTATTGAGATGACCTGCTTTTTTTCAACTATTTTTTTATAACTAACATTTTCGGTCATTTATATTTTATTTATTCTGGGAAAATAACTTTAACTTGAAAGTTTTGCATTGCAAATACGAGTATACTCTGTTTCATCGTATCGATTATTTTAAAGAATACAGATTTATTCAGAAATAAATTATTTGATTTGAAAACTTTCATAGTGGAATAGGATTATGAATCTACTCTAGTTTCAAACCAAATTTTCTTTTTTCATTCATTTGTTTGTTTGTCACAATAATATTATAACAATTTTTTGAAATGTGCGCAAAATGGCAACCTGCTTTACTGTCATCTCATTATCATCACAACACCGGAAAAACTGCAAATGTCGATTCAAAACAAACTATTCACTTTATTTCATATTAATCATACATTTTGTATCATTGATAATGATTGTTATCGTTATTTAATTTATATTATTATCAGTGTAGTGATTTTTAAAACGTGATTTTACCTGAACTACCAATAATTTATCGAATACGATAATGATTTCCACTAATATTGAAAAATTTTCAAAAAACTTACTTTATTTTTCTCTATCAACCAACTAACATGTTCGCCATTCACTCACTTTTTTTTCAGGTTCAAGGCTCAACAGTCCGCGCCCTGGCAGTATACGAGCCTCGCGAAAGCGCGCCCTCTCTTCATCCCCCTATTCGGACTCGTTCGACATCAATTCCATGATCCGATTCTCTCCAAACTCATTAGCATCCATCGTAAATGGCTCGAGATCCTCGAGTGCAAGCGGATCGTATGGCCATCTTTCGGCCGGTGCTATCAGTCCAGCCCTGGGCATGCATCCGATGCACTTGCAGCAACTTCAAGCCCACCTGATGCGCAGCACAGGGTCACTGCTACCTCTTCCTCCTGCAGCTCCGCCCCCTCATCCTATGTACTCGCTTGGACATCACCCCCTGCACATGACTCATAGTATTTGTAAGACTGATGTAAGTTTCAAAATAATTTGAAAAACATCAAACAAGGAATGCCAATGTACTAATTGTATAATATTTTTTTCTTTATAGAATTTAAATGACAGAAAAAAGTCTGAAAGTAGTACAATAACCCAACTCGATGTGGAATCCACGATCTCCAGAAAATCCAAAGTGAAAAAAGAAACTTCCCTCCATCCCTGTGGCCCAAATGACGGCCAGACTGATCCCACGGATCTCAAAGATGAACCTGGAGATTTCATAGAAACAAACTGCCATTGGAAGGACTGTTCCACAGAGTTTGGAACCCAAGAAGAGTTAGTTAAGGTACTTAAGCATCTAGAAAATATTAGCATGATCGATTCTGGAAAACCCAATAATTGTTTTTGTTGTATCTATCACTGAAAGTACAAGTGAAACTTCTGGTTGAATATATTCACAAATATCTTCACATATTTCAGCACATTAATAATGATCACATACATGCAAACAAAAAATCATTTGTGTGCCGATGGGAGGGTTGCTCACGAGCTGAAAAACCTTTCAAAGCCCAGTATATGCTAGTGGTACACATGAGAAGACATACTGGCGAAAAACCACATAAATGCACGGTAAGTTCACATGCTTCAATGACGACATTACATTATTCATAAATCAAGATTAATTGTTTATGAACTACATGAAAATTTCAGTTCGAAGGGTGTACCAAGGCATATTCACGATTGGAAAATCTGAAAACTCACCTCAGATCTCACACTGGAGAAAAACCGTATACTTGTGAATATCCCGGGTGTGCGAAAGCTTTCAGTAATGCATCCGATAGGGCGAAACATCAAAACAGAACACACAGCAACGAGGTAAGTAATGTACATGTTATAACTTGTAAAGTTCTAATCCTTTCTCAATCTAACTGCTTTCATAGTTGGAAAATTTGTAAGTAAAAAGAAACAATGCATGTTTTTGTTGCTTGCATAAACGATTGCAATTAATTTTCATGCCAGGAGTCTATGTCTTTCTCTTGTCATTTCCAGAAACCATATGTTTGCAAAGCCCCAGGCTGCACAAAACGGTACACAGATCCAAGTTCTCTGCGGAAACATGTGAAGACGGTTCATGGCGCTGAATTTTACGCCAGCAAGAAACACAAGGGCTCCGAGCAGAGCTCAGATGATGGACCTGCAGGTCTTGATTCCAGCCCACGAAGTGAAGACCTGCAAAGTCATAAGACGACCAGCCTTAGTAGCCCAAGCATCAAGTCTGAGTCAGATATCAATTCCCCTGGCCAACATCAACAAGGAAGTCCTCTTGGAACTACCCAACTTGCCGGTAAGACTTCATAAACTTCTAGGTTATCGGTACTTATTAGAATTTTTTTAAAATAATTATTCATTTGGAATTAAGGATAACTATATAATATCTTTCACTTCTAATCATTTTAAACTCAGCATTTATTAACTTTTATGTTTTTATCATTTATATGTGAAATCAAATATTCACAGAAATAATGACATTGAATTCTGAATGAATATTTCTTCTAGGTCAAGGAGGATTCAACGATGACCTTTCCGGTGATCTGGGCAGCAATTTACAACCTGGAGATGATCCTTCGTGGGCCTATGATGCGGAAGACTTGGAAATCGATGAATTGCCAGTTGTCTTGAGAGCGATGGTTGGAATAGGAAGTGACAGAGGTGGGCTAGCAATAGCAGAGAGAACGCCGAGAGTGCGCATGAAACATCTGACCAAATACAAGCCCTCGAACATACCTACGGCAAACAACCAGAGAAAGAATATTGCCGATCTCAACAGGAGGATAACAGATTTGAAGATGGAGGGAAAAGGTATTAATCAATCATAGTTTCTGAAAAAGTAGAGTTTTCACCAATCTGGAAGTCAGTATGCATAACTTTGTAGAACTCCCATTCAAGTAAATTTCATATTTTTTTTATTATAGGTAGTCTAACAGGCTCCCCTCAACTAAAGACCCAATTTACTGATATTCAACAACGCTTACAACCCGCTGTTAATACGCAAATTCAAATAAGAAGGGAAAGTAATTCCACGGTGAGCTCCTACTATGGAAGCATGCGCAGTGCAGATATGAGTCGGAAGAGCAGTCTGGCATCGCAGGCGTCAAGTATGAGACACGGAATGGCACCTGGGTCTCTTTATGATCCCATTTCCGTTGGAAGTTCACGAAGGTCAAGTCAGTTATCCACTGCTACTACAGGTGGCACCTGTATACCCCCACCACCTCCTTCACATCTGCTTGCTGGCCAGTTACAAAGGTTGCAAAGTTCTTCAAACCCCACCAAAAGTAACAACCTAGTTTTGCAGGTAAGATTTATGTTTTTCCACAAAATATAGTACTCATTATATGAAAACATCTGAAGGATTGCAGAAGTGTTTCTTCGTGATTCAGTTTCCTATAGTTCATGTATAATTTCAGTTTTGTAGAGTTCGTATTTAAATTCAGATTCAAAGGTCGTTTATATCAATGGTGTGGATATTTTGCGGTTATTTGAATGATCTCAATTCTGAATTGTGATCCCAATTGATCACTTCATGGTGAACATGATTACTGTGAATGAATAAGAACAAACTAGTATCCAGTAGCTCTTATAACGAAATTTATGTATTTTTCCTTACAATTAGAGATCAGTGTCTATGGAAACTGTATCAAATAAAATGTTCAAAGTGTCCACTTTCTAGTTTTGTGCATAGTTTCCTCATTTGTCCGAGTTATTGATTTAAAAAAATGTAGAAAATATTATTTAAAACTGTATCTTTCCGTTTATTCACACTAATAATTTGTGATGCACTGTTTGGAACCTTTGATGTAGTAATGAATATTACTAGAGGAAGACTAAACTGCTTAATCTTTCTCTTGAAGATGATCACTTGGTGATCGAAACACGTGTCGAGGTGTTAAAATAACGGTTTGCTGTTGGTAAAAACTCCAGTAATATTCACACTAATAATAAGAACTTTGAATAGATATTCTTGTTACTAGTTTCAGGTAAAACGTGCAACAGTATCTAAGGAATATTTTAATAATTGATCTGGGAAGTTTATTGGTTTTATTTTACATATCAGTAATACATTCATTTTCCTTGATTCTTCCATGAGATGATTTTGCAAACATTCTGTAAAATATCTATGCTATATTTTCAAAGTGGTAATGTTTAGAATAAGTTACCCATTGAAAACAAGACAGCAATCACACCTACAATTGAAAGTGTTAGATTCAGAATTGAACTCCAAACCAATATATTCGATCAGAAGTTTTATCCACTTGGATTCACAAAACTTTTGACCAAGATAATTATTTTACACTATTCTACCAATATCAGTTTTAAAATTGAAAGTTTTTTTTCAGACGCAAAATATATCCCTTCAACAAACAGCTATTCAACAGACCTGGCTGAGTTCTACAACAACAAGTACTGATGCTCGCAGAATGTCAGAGCCATGTCATATGACAGACAGAAAGAGTCCTCCACCTCGCCCGGCATCGGTCTCTCTCTCTCCACTCAAAGGAACTGCCAGCTCCACAGAGCTCCACCCCAATCAAGCTGTAGTTCTTGACGAAGTAGGGGAGGGTGAAATGGTTGAGAACAAGCTCGTCATTCCTGACGAAATGGTACGATACCTCAATCAAGTAGCAGATAATCAAACAGCGATGAGTTGGTCCGACAATCAGAAACCCCTAGGAAGTCCTTCTCAAATGATACCTTCTCCATCCAGCTTTCCCACGCTTCCTTCGCCACAGAATATGTCTCCATCTGGAATCAGTCAGATAATGCAATCGCCTAGTAGTTTGAATCAGATGATCCACTCTCCGTCAAGCAATCTGAATCAAATGCTGTCGTCACCAGCACCTAATATAGTAAACATGGTACCATCACCCTCGTCTAACCTGAACCAGGTGACACCTTCACCTTCTACAGCAAATCTGAATCAGATGATTCATTCTCCTGCTTCCAATATGAACCAAATGTTGCCTTCTCCTGCATCTAACATAAACCAAATAATGCCATCTCCAGCCTCGGTAACTCACATGATGCCATCTCCGGCTCCCAACCAGGTAATATCGTCTCCTTCCAACTACGCACCTTCCAATTATGGAGGAATGCAAAATTCTATGATGTCGCCTGGTATGACCCAAATGCCTGTGAGATGTCATTCTCAGACAATGCCGCCAGGAACCCCCAACACCCAAAACTGCAACATGATGAACATGAACTGTTACAATAGGCCAGTTTCACATACATCTTGTTATAATGTCCACTGGGATGGAAACGGATGCCAAAATGGTGGTATGGTATCGCAGCAGGATAATATGTGTAGGCAAATCAATATGACCCAAAATTATGGAGGAAATATGTCAAACCATTTCTGTCAAAACCACAACTACAACCAGACCCATTACAACTGTAACAATTACCAGAATGGGTTCAATTGTGCACCAAATTTGTCAGAACCTCTCCCTTCTCCAGCAATGGCTACTCCTGCGCCTAACGAAGTGATGAATCACCCTCAGCAAGCACAAATGAACAGGCCATGTTTGCATTATGTTCAAAATTGTTATCCCACACCACCTTACACCAATCAATGCATTCCACAACCACAGCAAACTTGTAATAACTGCCAGAACTGCAGAAAGGCTACTTACAACCAGTGCGGTAGTAATGAAATACAATGTAAAGACATCAGCCAATCGCAGATGTCACCGGGTATAGCGAACGGTAACAATACTAATACAATGCATGGAATGAGACAGGACACTTATCAAAGAACTTTAGAGTACGTTCAGAATTGTCAGTCATGGGTAAATAATTCTGAGGTTGTTAGTAGTAGTACTCATCCGTTGAAACCTGGTGATAAGGCCAGTTCAAACATGGTTGTTAATGACATGACATCCTCGCTGACTTCTCTTTTGGAGGAGAACAGGTATTTGCAAATGATTCAGTAGTTTAAAATCACCTAAATTCTTTATAGCACTGAAGACTGTACAAATGTTCAATGTAATAAATGTATATTGTGATATGTATATTGTTTCAGCAATATTTCAATTCAAAAAGGGCTTTAACAATTTTTGTATATGAACAAATTTTATTCTATCAATTTTTTGAGACGTTTTATTTATATTTTTTGTAAAGGGGTCTGTTTGTGATCTCAAAATATATATCTATATGTAAGGCCGTATGCTGCCATATTTGTAAATCATACACGAAAATACTATTAGGGTTTTTTGTAAATAAATACTTCTCATGTTATATTTTGTAATTGCAATGGAGATATATTATTTAATAAAGATTATGCTTAATAATTTTAATTTTTTTCTTTCTAATTATTTTTCTCATCTAGATGTAGAAAAAAATTCAGGAGTAGAAAAATGGTGACATCATACAAGTATGTAGAATACAATAAATGACGTTACCAAAACTGTTATTCAAAATAAAACCTAATTCATACAATCAAATATCTAACTCAAATTGAAAATTTGTTCAATGCAAGTCTTTTGCCACACAATTAAAAAAAACATTTTAACTTTCAAGTGGTTATATATAAAATTATACTGGGAAGCAATTTACTCAAAATAAAAACTGTACAAAAAGTTCAAGCATAGAGAACTAAACAAGAAATTATATTTAAGATGCTTCATATTAAGAATAGTATCACTTGTGCTAGCAAGGTCATGCTGTTAAAAATGTTTATCACACCATAAATAATTATCTGCAGGAATTTAATTTTTTTAAATTAGGTGTTCTATAATTGTAATGAACTCTCAAATGAAAATGAGCACTAAGAATATTGTGATGGACCAAAACATTCAGTTCTGTTTTTGTAGATTGGCCTTTTTTGGTATTATTAATACCATTTCCATTTAGGAAAAGGTTCCCAGCGAGCAAAATATTTTTGAGTTATATTTTCTGCCTCGTACCTTAATTTTTCAAACTGATGGTTTTATAAAATAGTATATAAGGGAAAGTGTTGGGCATTGATACAGTGGATGAAACTTTTTATATACACAAATGAATGCTCTGATATTGTTACGAGAGGTGGCCCTACCGAGGAAATTGCTTTCATTTACAGTGTTTCTCTGATTAGATAACCCTGATTAGACTGGTTTGGCTGGAGTCAAGGGTAAAATTTTCCTCCTTTACGTAAAAAAACAATGTAAAATCAATTTTCAGGCCAACAACAATTATTAAAAAGAGTGTAAAATCGGCCAGAGACCCTTCAGCAACACCGGAGGTATATTGGAACCCTTGTAGCTACAGGTTGGTCTACAGTGGAACCACGAAAAGAACGATAAGTACCCGGCTCTCTGAACACAAGAAAAATTGTCGCTTCGGGTTGGCAGCAATTCAGCTGTAACCGAACATGTAGTCAAAGAAGGCACATCATTATCAAGTTCAATACACACAGGTATTGGACAAAACCCAAAATTACCATCCAAGATTAGACAAGAAAGCGTTGGACATTCATAAACACAAAGAAAATTTCAAAAACCTGCAGACTACGAGCACGTCAAATAGATGAAAATTACAATATATCAAATTACTGACCGCGGAAACCTATCTGAACATACATACATGACTACGTCACAATTGATTTACGACGACCATCGGCGGCCAGTGTGGTTTTTTCAAGGGATGGTTTACAAAAATGATAATGAAAATCGTATCAATCAATAACTCTCGCTTTAGAGTTAACGATTATCCTATCAAATTACGTGAAGGTATGACATTGGTCAAACAAAAAATCCTACACGTTTTCACTTATTTTTACCAATTCATTGTCTTATACTCATTTTCACTGTAAATACAATTTTGTAATGTTATTCAAAGAAAAAAACCACAACTAAATAAATTATAGGTCCTGAAGAAGCTTCCCATTAGAAGCGAAAGCTTGGCAAAGTAAAGCAGAGTTTTGATTTTTGACTGAGGGACCCCGAGTAAGCAGATGCAGATTTGACAGTACGTGATTTTTGACTGAGGGACACCGACATAACCTATAACTAGACTGCTAATGATCANGTCTGCGCAATGCGCAGAAGGCTCAAAGACTGTCATTTTAGACGTTGTCACAAGGCTCGACCATTTTGTTCATAGGCGTCGTAGGCTTGATAGTTATTCTTGAAAAAATGAGGTGTTTTGTACTTTGGTGTAGGAATTCTTCATTGAATCACCCAGAAGGTTTTACATTCCATAAGTAAGTCAGTTATAATTCTAAAAACTAATATCCAATACAATTATTTCACAATTTATAGGTTAAAGTCCCTTGAATTATTCACAATAGTTACAACTTTGGATTCACGTAGCTAGTACTAGCTTGAAAGTTACTATTATTTCTAAAA
>WOGL01001147.1:0-12096 GCA_015342145.1 Leptinotarsa rubiginosa
TATGGTAAACTCGTACACAATGACCCTAATACGGATCTGCCTAGGATGCTCTAGGTAAAAATTTTCATGACAAGCAATGGCGGGGAGATGAAATTCAAATGCGAGTCTCCTTTTTCAGTAACGCCATCTAGTGACAGTCTCCTTTTCTGTCAAATATAGTTTCCATAAGATTATCCTACTAGGTTAGTCTCTATACTAGTCTATACAATGCCAACACCAAACCGTTATTTTTAACACCTCGACACGTGTTTCAATCACCAAGTAATCATCATCAAGGACAAGATTAAACAAAGATTCTGAACAGTGCATCACAAATAGGAAATGTATATCTAATCTTTACTTTTTCAGGAACATCAGATTTATTTCTCAGGAGATATATTTTGGCGTGTCCACTGCAATCATAGATCATTGTTATAAATGGTTTAATTGGCCTGCAGAGATCTATTTGCATTAGTTCTATTCATGATTATTCACTGAATTACTTCTTTGGGAAAGGTTTTCGTGCCTATTTTTCTTCAATATATGTATAAACTTTCTTTCCACATTCATTCGATTTTCAAACTCGTCGCCTAAACTTCTTCACCAAACTTCTAATGCCGAGTATAGATACAATTTGATGTTTAATAACTTCTTTCTATTGGCGATTTCACAACATTCAATATTGGTAGGACATAAAAATTGTCTTTTGAGGCAGCTATTGTAATTATCTTGCTCTGCTTTAGAATAGTGTATTCTTAACCTTCGAATTTAATATGGAAACCTTTCTTGATAATTCGATCATATGTCCTTGTAATTATGGTACATGGAGCACTTTTCAAGAAAGATATCAGTAGTTTTTTCTCCGTCATAACAAATGTTTATTTTTCCTATTCCCTTGCTATTAATACATTCTCCATTTGCCCATTTGTCCATTGTCCATTCTTAGAGGATAGAAATATCATTCGACATGACGGATGTCAAATCAATGATCCACATGTCATTCATTACTTTATCGTTGGGCATGAATCCTAATCCGCTGTCTTCTTGCTTTGAAGTTATATATTAGCTTTGAAGTTATATGTTTTTGATGAATTTATTCTGCAGTAGACATTAAACAAATTTTCATTTTTTAATTTCTTTGAAAACTGTTCGATTTCATCGTCAAATGTTTTCTTTGAATGTCGGTTCATTCATATCCCTGGATCTCTTATATTAACCAATAATTTTTGCTTTGACCAATTCTAGTTCTATATCCGTTTCTGGTCTGCTTTCTAAAATCGTTATGAGAATATTATATTTTTCGGGAAAGCTGCACAAAATACTCAATAGAGAGTACAAGATGTTCCGTCAAAATTTTTCCCGCAGCTGAAAATTGTTCAACCAACTGAAGTTGTATTTCTTCATGTTACCATTTGTTTCTAGTTTGGTGTAACATATTTTTCCGGGAAGATAAATTGTACTCTACAGTGGACCTTTCGTTAATTACTTAGCTGAGTAGGTGATTCGGAATGTTAGACAGGTGCATCTTTTCCACTGAAAGACCAATCAGTTTACTCAACATCATTAGGTATGTTGTTGTTTGTTACACAAGCTTCATCTTGTATTTTCAATTTTGAAAGGTATGGCCGTTGAGTTTTTCCATCGCAACTTTTGACAATTCTCTCATTTTCCCGTTTCAAAAAATTCAATATTTATTCTTAAAATTACCCTTCTTTTTTAAAATTTTTTTCCGTTGGGGTTACTTTCAATGTCTCCTGACTGTTGGACCCATAAACTGTTAGCAAATTCATTCAACTTTGAAAAAAACAAAGCAAAAATGTATCCTTAATGTTGTAATGTTTCGAGACACGACACTTGTTTTATCACCCTTTCAGTATCGTTTCAGATAACATTACTAGACGAAGCACTCATTTTGTTAATGAAAATGCGACTTCATTTCACCGGAAGAGACAACTCCACTCTTTTCACCAATGATAGCATGTATACACATTCATTAGGTTAACCTCTGGTAGAAGTCCCTTATATCTCAAAGTGGAGTGCAGTAGAATTGCGAAGAATAAAAACTCAAAGTCGTCTCCACAATTTAATATCACCATCAGACGTTAGAACGGTAAAGCCATCAATCGGTACATGTTTCGAACCTATATAGGTTCATCATCTGCTAATTATTTAAAATTCTACAATAGAAGAAGAACAACATAACAATAGTTAATACAATGAAGTATGAAATACTTACATGGAGAAGAAAATATTTTATGGAGAAAAGAAAATTGTCACATGTTAACAATGAAACAAATAGTCACAATCAATGAAACAAATAGTCACAATGACATGTTCAAAATGACACACAAACAGATCCCATATCATCTATACGCGCCATCTTGTTACAAAGATAAGGGTTTGTGGAAGATTATGGAAGGGGAAATACAGTTAAAATTAAGAGAAATGAAAAACTTTTGGCAATAAAACTTTACTTGTTCATTCAGAGATAGTTGATTTAATCCCAGACAAAAAAATTCATTTGAGATGAAAAGTAAATATTAGGTTGTTTCAAAAGTTTTGTCCGATTTAATGAGTCTACTTTAAACTGTAATATCTCAGTGAATTGTCATTCAAAGTCGACGAAGGCCGTTTTTGCCTGGTTCTGATCGGCGAAAGTTCTACCAGTGATGAAGTGTTCGAAGTGCTCAAAAATATGGTAGTTGTTTGGCGAAAGGTACGGTGGGTGAGGCAGAACTTTGATGCTCAATTCGTTTTATTTTCGGACAATGATTTGTGAAACGTGCGGACGGACGTTGTCGTGGAGCAGGATCGGACCTCTTCTGTTGACCAGTGCCGGCTGCTTCTGCCACAATTTTCGTCTTTTTTCTCACAATAGGACTCTGCTGTGATGGTTTGGCCCGGTTGCAGAAAGTTATAGTGAATCACACTATACAGTAACATTGTATTTTTTTGATTTCGCCTTTGGGAAGTGGGTGGCTCATCGGTATCCAACCACTGTCCTGAATGTCTCCTGTTGTCGTAAAGGATCCACTATTCATCATACGAGACGATCCGATGCAAAAAAGGATCGTTTTGGTTGCACAAAAGGAAAGAAGAACATATTTTGAAACGTGATAATACGTTTTGAATTCAAACCATCAGAAACCGCATAAGAGCTGACGACCAATTCTTCCGCCATCCCACGCACCGTTTGTGATGGATCAGTCTTCAAATCCTCCTCGTGGCTAAAATCTCCGGAACGAGATTTCGTAAACAAAAGTTGAACAGTACGTTCTTTCATTAACACATTCATTGAAATGCCTGAATAATGTTCGGGCTGTTTCGGCAGCGAAAATCGCTTAACGACATCATATAGTAATAAGTTTGAAAGGGGCGAAAAATTAAAATTTGGAAAAAATGAACAGCATCAATGTATAGAGTATATAATTTCCTATTGATCAGTAGGTATATACCACGAGACAGTAGAATAAACATTTACTGAGATATGGAAATACAAAAACACATGACATTAAAACGGACAAAACTCTTGAAACACTTATATTTTAGGGAGAGAACAGTGTTTTGGAAAAAAAGCTTTTTGAAAGTTTCTCTCTTGTGAATGATGATGAATATATAGAAAGTAAAAAAGCTTTTCCGCGAAAAAATTAATCTGTTCTGGAAATGTTCCCTTTTCAATTATTATATAGGTTCGACTCACGCTCGCTTTCCTATTGAAACGTTGTTTTAAATGTATGGTATTTTCTAACCTGAATTTGCTGATTTTTTGTACAGAAACGAATCAACTGTCCGTTGGATATCTCTTTTCGAACACTCATTCAATATTTTCAAAATTCAGTTCTTGACCAAATGAGGAGACTCATTTGGGCAACATGGAAGTGTCTAATTGAATGTGAACCTGGTGTTTTTCTTAGCATCAAGTGATTAATTTTGTAAAATTATGATACAATTAAATTATTGTATTCAGGTAGTCGAAAAGACCAATATTAAAAAAAACTCTATATGTCTCTGATTTTCATTTTGGAATATGCAAAGAGAAAACTTGATATATGTTATATTAGCGAAACGCGTGCGATCGCTTCTAATCATAAAGTGCTATAGGGTAAAGAACGGCCTTCGACACGCTATTTGTAGGCACGCTTCGCCGCCTCCTGGCCGGTACCGCCGCAACCGCTATGTCTCTGCATTTAAAATCTGTGCGTGATATCTATGAAAATATTCATTTTAATTACATGCTGTTGGGGGTCATATTGATCTATATAATAATAATGTGTCTTTATTCTGTCAATCTAGGATAAATATACATTTTTTCTTACATTTGGAAAATTGATGCTGATCCTAGGGCTGATGTCAAAGGCGAGAAATGTAAGCGCAAAAAAGTGTTTATTTACGACATCACATTAGAAATTTCTAAAATTATCAGTGTTTCTCTACCGGTGTGAAGTTAGCAGCCAAAGTCAGCTGCTTTTTTTCCGGAAATACCCGAATGGTCAGTAGCGTACCGAAATCGTGATTACGTTTTTTGGGTTTCTGATGTGCCTTTATGTGAAAAAATATAGCTATACTGTATATTCTGTATTAAGAAAAACTATTCGGCCCCGTCCAAGAGGGTTGAACACACCCCCGAAATGAAAAAAATTCTTGAAGTATGAAGGAAACGAAAAGCCACCTAGACATCAACACGAATAATTTGTATCATCATATTCTATATTCGGCATAAAGGAAAATCTCTTCAGCCCCGTCAAAAGGGGTAAAACACACCCCCGAAATGAAAAAAAATCTTGAATTATGGAGGAAACGAAAAGCCACTTTGAAATCGATACGAATGATTTGTATCATGATATTCTTTACTCGGTATAAATGAAAATCTCTTCGGCCCCGTCCAAGAGGGTTAAACACACCCCCGAAATGAAAAAAATTCTTGAAGTATGAAGGAAACGAAAAGCCACTTTGACATCAATACTTATGATTTGTATCACCATATTCTATATTCGGTATAAAGGAAAATCTCTTCAGCCCCGTTCAAGAGGGTTAAACACACCCCCGAAATGAAAAAAAATCTTGAAATATTAAGGAAACGAAAAGCCACTTCGGAAATGAATACGATGATTTTCGTCACTACATTTTCCTTACAGTATCAACAAAAGTTCAAAGAAAAAAAATCTCACTCCCGAAAAATAAAAATTCGGATTTTATTTATATACATTTCAAAATATGTTATTGGATAAAGATTACTTCCAAGTTACCCAAAGCGAGAGATATCAAATCAGGAGGTAATCAGGAGGTTGTGCCAAAACGTTCATAAAAAAAATACGGGTCACGAGGGTTGGAAAATAGATATATTGCTTCCTTCATGAACCAAAAATAACAAAGTTTATTTATTCGCAGACAAATTTGCATGGTGTAAATTCTGAAAAATCCTGAAAACTTGTTTTCTGTTTGTATATATCGCTTCTCAGCAGCATTTCTGGAGCTTAACGTATTCAAAAAACACTTTATTGTGAGATATTCAATAAACAGTTTTACACAAATGCAATACGTGTGTCGCCATGTAATGGCTTCTTCGGGCGTGTCTTTACTAACTTCACCAGTTTACTAACTTTACTAGTTAGTAAAGACACGCCCGAAGAGGCTATTGTATGATGAAACACGTGTTTTGTTTTTTTAAAACTGTTTAGTGAAAATCCCACAATAAAGTGTTTTTTGAATACGTTAGTTATGGATTTTCAGCAAGTATCTGCCAATTTCATCATATATTCTGATAAAATCATATAATATAAAAAATAATGATTTCTTAGGGATTATGCAGCAAGTGAAACAAAGCTTTTTAGTTTACACCAAAGTTAGTTAAGTCTACATAAGTCACATATATCATTTAGCATTTTCTCACTCAAAGTCACTCCTTTCTCAATTTCAGAAAGCAGAAGTAGGCAGTTATAGTGAATTAGTCTACGACATGAGTAACATTTGAAAATATTTTCTTCGATATTTGCCTCAATGTTTCCCGAACAATACAGACATTTTTGTTGCATGTCACAACAACTGTGCAACAGTAACCGTTTTAATTCTTGCCGGTACATGTTCATATCGCATTCAGTTGTCAAATGTTGATTCTGTACAATCATAGAAAAAAAATATATTATATACACTCCGCAGTTGAACCCATCTTTCTGAATAATGTGATTTAAAATTTCAAATCGCCAGTTTTCAGCACTTTGTTTTTTGGAAAAGAGAAAGTGTCTAAATTTCATCATATATATTTCACAAATACGTTCTTCTTTCCCGAATGGATCAATTACAGTAAGTTTCTTTTCCAAAAAATTTACTTTGACTAATACAAAATGTTGATTACTTGCAACTGGCATTATCACTTCATTTTTGATGAAGTTGACACTATTTATGAAATTACTGTTAACTTCGATATCTCCAAAAATGATTGATGACTTAGCAACAGAAATTATCTGATAATAGTTTGTTTTATTCAGAATAGACAAGCAATGATCGATGACAAAGCCATCAAGCCATGTTCCTTCATTCAAAGTTGAAAAGTCGTTTATGAGAAGTTCCTTGATAGAAAAATCTACTGCTGGATTCACTATGACAACGTATCCTCTCTTATTGGGTAACTCCTTATAATAATCAATGTCTGCTACGAGACCATTATCTAAAAACTGAAGTTGTGTACATGTTGTCCATTTTCGAAAATCAAGTGGGATTGTATCATCGGGCTGAACAATAGCTGGCAGCATGTGGAAATAATAAAATGTTTTCAATTTTCTGAACATAATGTTCCAAAAGCTTTTCGATCGAAAAATCCTAACGATTCTAATCCCACGGAATGTGAAAATTACCAAATCGCACCAATTCCTTTTCGTTATTTCAAGGATACCTTGTATTTGATAATAATACATATGATCATATGACATATCAGAATTACCTTTTTTCAAAAAGTTGAAATGATATTTGAAAGGATCTTCATTTCTGGCAGCGAATGGACATTTCACTTCGATTAAACCATCGTCTCCGATTAAACCATCAGGAGATGCAGCTAGAAATGGATGATCTTCATGAATGAATAATCCAGCTGATTGGTAAGGTAACTTTGTCATGTCGATATATTTTCTTATTGCCAACTTTTCATATTTTATTCCATGTAGTACCGCCGGGCATCTGTTGGGTGACTGTTTCGAGATAGTATGGATGATGTTTCTGAATGAGTCGACTTTCTTAACCTTACATATCCTTCCAAAATATGACGAGGTGACTCTCACTTTCCTTTCTTCGTGCCATCTCAAGCAATTTCTTTGTTCTCGAGTAACCTTCTCTAAAGTTTTTCTTTCTGTTTTGGTTAACTTCAGATTATCCAAAAATGTCTCACATTTTTGTCGGAGCATTACAATTTTGGAGACTGAAGAATTTTTGATATCCATTGGATTTCGCAAACATAATTTGCAAACAAAAGTTCCTTCGTATGATTTCTTAACATCACGTATATCTTGATCACATTTTTGATGAATCCATCTTTCACATTGATCGCATTTGACCCAATCTGTCTTCTCATTAATGATACCATGTCCGCAATAAGCACATTGTGGCAATTCATTGTCATCTTCTGGAAAAATAATACTGTCGCTAATAGTTGAAAAGTAATTCCTTTTTAAAAACTTTCCTTCGAAATGCGTTCCTGTATTTTTTTTCGGTTTTCGTTGCCAACGTTCTTCACAATATTTTTCGTCTGTGTTGTCACCTTTCGTCAGACGAGACTTCCCAATCCCTAAATTACATTCTATATTCATAGATAATACATCTTCTCTCAATTTTCTTACAAAATGAGAACATTTTAAATTTTTCTCTCCCTTCAATTTAATGTTCTTCAGTTGTCCAAAATAGTTTTCCACAACGGAATTGCTGAGTGAATATTTTTCTTCAAGCATTAAGGCACTCCATATTGGACACAAAGATAAATACTTGTGTAACATGAGTTGAAAAAATGTCTCATTATAATACACGTTCTCAGTGTCACCTTCATTTTCCAACTCGATATTTTTTATTAGCGTTACAAATCTTTGATAATAAGGGGAAGATTTCAGAAGTCCTTTCGATTTTGGATAAATAGAATCAGATTCTAATTTTTCCCCACTTTCCTCATTATACGAATACGTTTCGCAGTTTATTGAGGATGGGACACTGAGCAAATATTCGGCAGTTTTTGTTCTCCTACAGACATATTTGGATTTTAACAAAATGTACACATTCTCTACAAATCTGTCAAAATATTTTAAATCGTTGATCAGTATAGCAGATGCTATTAAATCTTTAAAAAACCCTTTTTGGTGATCATTTTTTGCCTCAATATCTACATCTTTGGAAACCATCTTCATGTAATGGGCACAGCATAAGTGAACTCTTATTGGTTTTGATGCTGGATCGTTTCCCTCGTTTATTCTGTAACAAGTTTGAAGGTACTCCAGAAATGAACACCTATTGAAAGCTTTGCATATTGCATGCAAATTTGCAAAGGAAAAATCTGACACAACACCAGAAAATGTTGGCCAAATGTTACTACATTCACAAAAGTATCTGAAGTCATGAAGTAATTTGAATATTGTATTTGAGTCATGTACAGATGATATCATAGAGAAAATGGGATATATTCTTTCAGGTTTCTTGAGTAATATAACCGCCGTATAAAAGTAAATTCTTTTTGTTTGAGTCATTGGACTTCTCACGACTCCACCGGTAGCATCAAAATATATCAAGGGTAATTGATCACCTGATTTCTGAGATTTCAAAACTTCTAGTTGCTCTTCGCTATATAGTTTGACATTGAATGGAACACAAACTTCTTTGATGAAATCAGGATGATCTTTCTGCATGAAAATTATGTCCAACAAATCATCATTGCTTCTATCAAAGTGAGCTAAGGCTTCCGATTTAATTTTTCTCACAACGGGATCAGATTTAATGTGTTGTAAATTTTTTCCCATAGAAAGTATATTTTGATTGGCGGACAGTAACATTTGTTTTTTGTAATTTGATGGCATTTCTTTGAACAATTTTTTCTTTACCATCAATCTTTCCAGGCCTGTCACGTTACCAGTTAAAAAATTGGTATGATTATAATTTAAAGAAGAACTGTAAACACTCACATGTCTATCGAGAATAGTGATTTTGAATTTTTTGCATTTATATGAATTGTGTTTGCATACCCCAAATATATTGATCGATTTATTTTTCTTGTTATATTTTACGAATTTGAAAATTATCAAGCAAACGTTATTGACATATTTTTTAATTCTATTACGAATATAATAGGGATAATACTTTTTGCTTAGTTTGCCATTTGTAAATATTAACTTCCATATATGTCTCTCAATAGTAAACGATCCTTCTAAAATAACGCATTCCTTGAATGTGATATATTCATTTGTTTTTTCTGTCTCTCTACTGATATTTCTGGAATCAATTGGTAAAATATTATCGTCAGTAGACGGACTCGACAAATTATACAATTCCTTTGGAATGTCAAAGTCCTCTGGGGTGATTTGACACTTTCCGTTTTGAAGTGTTGAGGCAATATTACTTTCATTTTCTGTCAAAGCACAATTGTTTACCGAAGGGTTAACTACATTGAGAGATTCTTTTTGCGAATCATAAGCACTTTCTATATTCGACGGTAAGGCAAAATTCAAATTTTCAGTATCATTAGCGTCGAGTTCTGTGACATCTGCGATTTCAACATATTGTCTGTTAAAAGATGGGATATCCTTATTTGATATCAATGGGGTCGATTCATAGAAACATTGCTTTGATGATAATTTTTCAAAATCGCTTCTGGATCCGTTTTCATTTTCAGTCACACTACTAATATTTGTATCATTACTATAAATACGAATTGATGCATCTTTGCTACTATTAGCGTTGCTATATATTGTATGACGATTATTTACAACATTTGAGGGCATAATTTCCTGTAATGACAATCCGGAATTAATCGATTTATTCAAATCTTCGGCATTCGTGACACTGGATTCAACATGGATTTTTGAATGAATTCTACGCCAAGTGTTATATACTCTTTTTCTATTTTTGATGGAGTTTTTCAAGCAAAGATCTGCACAAATTTTTTCATAGAGAGATTTTTTATTTCTCCAGTTTTTGCAAATTTTCTTTTTATCGAATCCTTTCTTCAATAAAGATAATTCCAACTGGTTGCATGAATTTTTTCCGGAGTAATCATTTTTAAAGTATTTCTGATGGAAATACATTTTGAAACTTTCAGTATCATTTATAATTCGCGAAATAACGCTTGGGAACTGATATTTCTTATTCTTCATGGACAATGCAATTTTCTTCGTTATTAGTTCATCAAATTTCTGGTGAAAATCATACGAAGAACAATATTGTTTGAGTTCTTCAGCAATAGATTCGTAAATCTTCAGTTTAGATAAATGTTTACTTCCCATTTTTGAAACAATCAACTGAATGAAACCGACAAAAATAAAATCAAATACCAACTTATCCAAAGTAAAAACTAAAAAGAAACTGATGATTTCAAATTTACTGAACAGAAAGACAATACGAATTTGAGAATAAAAACGGGCCAATTTTTGTTAACTTCTTAAAAATAAGATAGTCAAGCACAACAATTGTATAAGGGCACAGTCAGCGAATAAAGCATCAGGCACATTCAGAGAGCGAGACTCTATCACGGTTTAGCCGACGCGACGAACAATATAGCTTGTAGCAGTATTTTATCAGCAGACATTACGTGGCTTAGGTGCGTTTTACAATTTTTTGACGTGATATTAAAGGCTGTAACTTCAGTTCTAACTAATAGATTGATGTCAAATTTCATATTTGAGAATATTTGAAGTAGCTTTACTTCCATAAAGTTGAATTCAGATTATAACCCTATGTAAGGGAACACTTTATTCTTGAAAATATCAATTAAAAATGCAATTCTACTGATTTCTATCATGAATATTACCTAAAACTGATATCTGAAGTCTGTTTACTTGATTGAAAAATGATTTGGATACAAGGGATTTTCTAGATTTACATTAGTTCCTACAAGGTGACTCTCCAAGAATTGCACCGGCTAATGAAAGTGTATGTAAGAGAAAAATTATAAAACTTCAACAATAAGAGTTCGAAGAACTTTCTAACTGACGAGCGAGATGTCCATAAAAAAGTTCATTATTTGCTATCCTCTGAGCTTCGAAACTTTTTGTTAGAAAGTCATTTACGATTTTATCCGACGCTTTGCAGTTGGTTAATTATCCAGAGCATTCGATTCAATATTTTCACAAATAAAACCATAATGCTTGATGAAACATTTTGTTTGTGGGAATCGATTGTTCGAAATTGGTTCTAGGACAAGAAGCCTTCAAGGTTTCACACATTCCCGAAAGTAGAGATAATAAGATAATTATTATGAAAAATAAAATTATTTTGTTAACCTCAAACGAAGAGACAGAAATGAAATTTTCGTATTTTTGTTTGAAAAAAAACCAAACACATATGCTTTCTACTAGTTTTAGTACAATTCTATGTGAATTTTGACAATTTCATATCTAGGATACACCTTCATCTTCATCACTAACCTGTTCTGTTTAAATAATATGAAAATTGTAAATTTATAAGGTTTCATAATCGAATATAAGCTTTACTGGTGGGATCATGACAACAGAACTCAGGATTCTCAATTTCTCTTCTCAATTTTTGGCAATAAAGACGAATAATATTATCATATTTCTCTTGAACGAGACCGAAGAGATTTTCCTCGATACCGAATATTAAATGAAACGATACAAATCATTCGTATTGATTTCAAATTGGCTTTTCATTTCCTTCATACTTCAAAAAAAAAATTCATTTCGGGGGTGTGTTCAACCCTCTTGGACGGAGCTGCAGAGATTTTCCTTTATATCGAATGAAGAATATAATGATACTAATCATTCGTATTGATTCCATAGTGGCTTTTCGTTTCCTTCATACTTCAAGAATTTTTTTCATTTAGGGGGTGTGTTTAACCCTCTTGGACGGGGCTGAAGAGATTTTCCTTCATACCGAATATAGAATATGATGATACAAATCATTCGTATTGATGTCAAG
>WOGL01001148.1:0-12097 GCA_015342145.1 Leptinotarsa rubiginosa
TATTAAGTATTTTCGATTCCCAAAGAGCAAAGAACTGTCTAAACAATGGATTTCAGCATGTAGGAGGAAGGACAACATCAATTTGAAAAATGGTGTGTATTAATTAAAGCAATGATGACACATAATTTATTAGGTATTCAATGGTTTTCAGCAACTATTTGTTCTATTCGTTTCCATAAAGATTGTTTCGAAGATTTATCAGTCAAAGAAATCAAATTTTCAGAATAAAGGTATTTCGTTTCAATTATTGAATAGATACTCCTCTCAGATTTAATATTTATCACCAAGACCTTTGACTATCTGATATTATAAAGATATCAATTTACGTCAACTGATCATGCGACATTAATTTTCAGTATAACGACTCGACTATACAGAGTAGATCATCTAAAACGTACCGCGAAATTTATATAACATGTGTTTCGCTAAACAATAGCTTCTTCAGGCGTGTTTTACCTTATAGACGTGTCTATACTGTAGGTGTGTCTATACACACATGATGAGTTTTGGTAAAACTGTGCAACAATAGCTTCTTCGGGCGGTCTATTTCACTAAACAGTTTCACAAAAACGCAACACGTGTTTCGCTACACACTAAGTTCTTCAGGCGTATCTACACAGAAGCTATTGTATAGCGAAACACGTGTTGGGTTTTGATAAAACTGTGTAACCATAGCTTCTTCGGGCGTGTCTGTTTCACTAAACAATTTTTGAAAAGCGCAACACGTGTTTCGCTATACAATAGTTTCTTCGAGCGTTTCTGTACACGTCTCTAGACGTTTCACAAAAAAGCGATATACGTTTCTCTGTACAATAGCTTCCTCAGGCGTTGCTGTACACGTTTCTAGACATTTTATAAAAACTTAACACGTGTTTCGCTATACAATAGTTTCTTCAGGCGTTTTTATACACATCTCCAGGCGTTTCACAAAAAACACATGTTTCGCTATACAATTGCTTCTTCAGGCGTGTTTTACTATATAGACGTGTCTATACTGTGTGTATACCATACACACGTATTGAGTTTCGGTAAAACTGTGTAACAATAGCTTCTTCGGGCGTGTCTGTTTCACTAAACAGTTTTTAAAAAACGCAACTCGTGTTTCGCTATACAATAACTTCTTCAAGCGTCTCTGTACACGTCTCTAGACGTTTCACAAAAAAGTGACATGCGTTTCTCTATAGAATAGCTTCTTCAGGCGTTTCTGTACACGTCTCTAGACGTTTTATAAAAACTTAACACATGTTTCGCTATACAATAGTTTCTTCAGGCGTTTCTATACACATCTTCAGACGTTTCACAAAAAACACGTGTTTCGCTATACAGTAACTTCTTCAGGCGTGTTTTACCATATATACGTGTCTATACTGTAGGTGCGTCTATACACACGTATTGAGTTTTGGTAAAATTGTGTAATAATAGCTTCTTCGGGCGTGTCTATTTCACTAAACAGTTTTTGAAAAACGCAACACGTGTTTCGCTATACAATAGCTTCCTCAGGCGTTTCTGTACACGTTTCTAAACATTTTATAAAAACTCAACACGTGTTTCGCTATACAATAGTTTCTTCAGGCGTTTTCATACACATCTCCAGGCGTTTCACAAAAAACACGTTTCGCTATACAATGGCTTCTTCAGGCGTGTTTTACTATATAGACGTGTCTATACTGTAAGTGTGTACCGCACGTATTGAGTTTTGGTAAAACTGTGTAACAATAGCTTCTTCGGGCGTGTCTGTTTCACTAAACAGTTTTTGAAAAACGCAACACGTGTTTCGCTATACAATAGCTTCTTCAAGCGTTTCTCTAGGTGTTTTAAAAAAACGCAACATGCGTTTCCCTATACAATGCTTCTTCAGGCGTTTCTACACACGTCTCTACACGTTTTATAAAAAGTAACACGTGTTTCGCTGTACAATAGTTTCTTCAGGCGTTTCTGTACACGTCTCCAGGCGTTTCACAAGAAACACGTGTTTTGCTATACAATAGCTTCTACAGGCGTGTTTTACCATATATACGTGTCTATACTGTAGAGGTGTACTATACACACGTGTTGAGTTTTGGTAAAACTGTGTAACAATAGCTTCTTCGGGCGTGTTTCGATATACAATAGCTTCTTCAAGCGTTTCTGTACACGTCTCTAGTCGTTTTACAAAAACGCAAAATGCGTTTCTCTACACAGTAGCTTCTTCAGGCGATTCTATACATGTCTCTAGACGTTTTGTAAAAACGCAACACGTGTTTCGCTATACAATAGTTTCTTCGGGCATTTCTATACACATCTTTAGATGTTAAAAAAACACCTGTTTCGCTATACAATAGCTTCTTCAGGCGTGTTTTACCATATATACGTGTCTATAGTGTAGGTGTCTATACACACATGTTGAGTTTTGGTAAAACTGTATAACAATAGCTTCTTCGGGGGTGTCTATTTCACTTAACAGTTTTACAAAAACGCAACACGTGGTTCACTATACGATGGCTTCTTCAGGCGTGTCTACATATTATAGATACGCCTACACGCAACACGTGTTTCGCTATACAATAGTTTCTTCAGGCGTGTTTTACCATATATACGTGTCTATAGAGTAGGTGTGTCTATACACACGTGTTGAGTTTTGGTAAAACTGTATAACAATAGCTTCTTCGGGGGTGTCTATTACACTTAACAGTTTTACAAAAACGCAACACGTATTTCGCTATACAATGGCTTCTTCAGGCGTGTTTTACTATATAGACGTGTCTATACTGTAGGTGTGTCAATACGCACGTGTTGAGTTTCGGTAAAACTGTATAACAATAGCTTCCTCGTGCGTGTCTATTTCACTTAACAGTTTTACAAAAATGCAATGTGTTTCGCTATACAATAGCTTCTTCAGGCGTGTCTACATAGTATAGATACGCCTACACGGAACACGTGATTCGCTATACATTAGCTTTTGTACAGAAAACCCTGACGAAGCTATTGTATAGCGAAACATGTGGTACGTTTTTATAAAACTGTTTAATAAAAATCTCACAATAAAGTGTTTCTTTAATACACTTTATATTGATTTGAAGTGCTAGTAGCCTCGGAACAGAAATGCAGCCAACACCAAACATCATCAATACTTACTCGAAAATGTTTCAATGTGGGAAAAACTGGAAAAACCAATATCAAAGAAATAAAACGTCAAAATCTTCAAAGTGTATTTACCATTTATAAAATGCATCCTGCAAACAGTAACATACTGTCCTACAAAATTTACTCAACATCATATTTCTCTCAAGCTCAACTATCATCCTAAAATAAACCGATACTATAATCCCCTCTGCGCAATTCAATAACAAAATCTGGTCGAAGTCAGTGTGAAAGTTCAGTATGTGTTTACATATAACAAAAAAAAATCAATTTCGAAACATTAAAAGTCTACTTGATACTTCTTCTGTTCGGCTCGCTAGCTGTCGGAGGGGGAGGAGGCCCCCTCCTGTCGAGTTCTTCCAAATAATTCAACACCAGTTGCGTTCTTTCTTGAGGAATGTGGTCCAAGACTAGGTATCGCTTGTCGTTCTTCAAGATGTCCTCGATCTCTTGCATGTGTCCTTGCGATTCTCTGAGAGTCTGCAAGGACTTGTGGGTTATCAGCTTCGTTTCGTGAAGGAGCTCCTTGAACTGGGTTTTGGCCGTTGATAACTTGTCTTTCAAATAATCCTTGAACTCTCTCTCGCACTGAAAAAAAATTACATTGAATGCTTAATTAGTGCTTCTGTTTTCCTGAAACCCAAACTGATGAGGAGTGATTATGTTATTTATGTTTAGATGATCATTGAGTCTCAATATGTGATATCCATCAATAAGAGCTAATATTATTATTACTACTATTTTGTAGATATGTCACAGATCTTCTATGTATGCGTGAAAAAGTTCTCTAGCAAGCTCCAAAGCACAACACCTCTCAGTAGTAACAATAATATCAAAGCAAATCTACTCACCCTTTCGCTCGAAGCAAACTTGGAATACCTTGGGTCATCCCTTATCAACTTCTTGATCTCCTTCCAAGTGCTCACCAAAGAAACCTCGCTGGTTTCGTCCAGCAATTCTCTGAAGTTTTGCCTCTTTTTCTTGATCAGCAGCTCGACGTGCTCGTTGAACAGTTTCTCCTTATCCTCCCTGGTCAGGCTGTCAGCCAGATCCCATCTGTGATCCTTCCTAAGGATCCTCTTCACCTCTCTCCAACTCAGATCAGAGTTCCTAACCAAATCCGAGAGCAGTGCGTTGAAATGCTGGAAAAAATAAGGTTTATTTGATACTGTACCGTCATTGATCAATGGAAGCTTCTTTTCTTACCTGCACAGCTTCGTCTCGTTTATGTTGTTCTCTTTCCTTATCGCGGTCTCTCATGTGAGTGGCCAATGTCCTTTGCACCTCCTTTTCTCTTTCGCGAAGGCTAGCTTCGACTCTTGCCTGTTTGTCTTTGTCCTTCTGTTCTTTTTCATCATCGCTC
Organism: Leptinotarsa rubiginosa; assembly: GCA_015342145.1. Lineage (NCBI taxonomy): Eukaryota > Metazoa > Arthropoda > Insecta > Coleoptera > Chrysomelidae > Leptinotarsa > Leptinotarsa rubiginosa. The sequence goes on from WOGL01001148.1 coordinate 4,484, forward strand.
TCTTCCTTTTCTGGTTCCTGAAATAAAACAGTGCACCTTGATCAAAAACCTACCTATTTAGAGCCAAATTGAGTGATTCTAGTTACGAGTTCTCATAACGAAAAAAAAACCCGCCTTCTATATTAAAGTAAAAAATTAAATAATAAGTTAATGAACTAGAGTAAATACATAGTTTTTTACTGCATGCTTGAATACTTCCAAAAAATTATTAAAGTCAATGACAATCTCCAAAAATCAAATTATTCACCCTGAAACTATTACTGACACATTCAATATTTTAAGACGTCTCTCAAAGTCAAAGAAAACGTACTCCAGAAGCCTCTTCGCCAACAGTTGAAGGTCGTTCAAGGTCGAATCCTTAAATCTTTGAAATTGCCGCGTAACATCGCTCAAGTTGATTCGAAGTCAAAGTCACCTTGTCAAAAATATGACTCTAGAAACCAACTCGTTCACGCAATTGGCGGTCGTTCAAGGTCAAAACCTTAAAACTTCAAGACAGCCGCGTGACTCGCTCGAGTTTATTCGAGATCAAATTCACTCCGTCGAAAATATGGGACGAGTATCAAGTTCAAACCCAAAACACCACCTCAAAGTCACCTTGTCTGCGTCGTGTGACGTAGGTCGATGTCATTCAAGGTCAAACTCAAAGCGCCCCCTCAAAGTCACCTTGACCATATCGTGCGACGTATGTGAAGGTCGTTAATTGATTAAAGTGGTGGGGGGAGGTTCCGAAACCGGCTTAAGCCAACTACTTTCATTATTGTGATTCAATTCCCAGAAAATGAAATGCTATGTGTAACAGCAATGATGGAAAATATAATGTGGGAAAAGAGATTTTAATAGATTTTTTTTGTTTTCTACCTATCCAATCTCAGAATTTTCAACAAAATTCAAATGTTTTGAATTTTATATTTGAATCTATTACTTTACTTTCAGACTTACTCTATGTGCTGTGACAATTTCTATACAGAGTCTTTAAATGAATTATTGAGTTTTGAGTGTGATTTGAATTCTGATAGACGAACTTTATCATCCCTTCTTGCATTACATCTTATCCGAAACTCACCTCAACCTCCTTAATGGATTCCTCGTCGTCCTCTTTCTTAGAATCGTCCTTCTCCTTTTCCTTATCTTTCTCCTTCTCCCTCTCCTTGTCTTTCTCCTTCTCTTTCTTCTCCTTGGAGTGACGCTCCTTGTCCTTATCCTTGTCCTTCTTCTTATGCTTCTCCTTTTCTCGCTTGTGTTCACGATCTTTCTCCTTCGCCTTCTTCTTTTCGTCCTTCAATATCTTACAGTACTCTCTGAACCAGTCTTCCCGGAGACCGTGCGAGTCTACGGCTTTGTATCTAGCGTCCGAGTCTACCTTCCTTTTGACTTCCGACCAGTGCGAATGCCGGTCGATGTCGGAATGCTCTCGAAGCATGGCAATGAAATCTTTCTTGACCTGTAAAATGACCAACTTTAATGCGGGAAGTGACTATGAGCGCAACTAAAATTAATGACTCGTGGTGTGAATCTCTAAATTATTTTTTATATTCACATCGAAGATGAATTTTTGTGTTTTTAAATTTGTATACTGAAAAGCTGAAAGGAAAAAGTTTGATTAGAAGCTGAAAATAAAGTATGAACCTGGAAGAAAATCGTTAGATCCTGAAAAAAAAATTAATTACTGTGGGAATATTGAGCTTCAACAATAGCATACAAATCCCCACTAAATTTTTTCACAGAGGTATTCTTTTGTACGATACGAATAATCAATTAAGAAAAAAACTCAGGTTCAAAGAATACATCTGTCAAATCTATAATTTATTTCAGAGAATGAAAAGTTGTCCTTCACTAGTGACCAAATGTCGTTTTCATCTTTGCAGTTGAAAAAATTAAGACTCGTGATCTAACTAATAAAATAGTTTCTGTTTCACAAAAAGTATTCGAAGCCAATAAAATGATTCCAAGCTGTGGAAACATCTGTATTGAAATATATGCCTTTGACTTCGGACTAACTTTTTCCGTATTTCATTAAAAAAAAACTCTGAAAGTAATTTTTGGCGTCCTGATAGGTATTGCAAAGCCAAACTTTACTTCGACATAGACCGCAGAATGGAAAATCGTTTTCCGTCTTTCTCTGCAGCTCTCACCGCAAACAGGAAACTAGAGCCAGAAAACAAAACATTCGTAATTCAACACAAGCGTGTAAAATTAAATCTAGAACGCTTCTGATTCCATCCGAGAAATGTGAACAGCAGTTTTGCAGTAATTATGTGTACAATCATGATTGTGCATTTTTTATTGCAATAAAATCATTTATTATTATTGAAGTGCAAGCCAGTGAAATTACGTATTTTGATTCTCTAGACTCCAGTGAGTATTCAATTTACTATTATTATGCCATTTAGGTCTTCTTCTGAATGAAACTGATGAAGAATTATGAAGTATAAATAAATATTTATTGGTTTTCCACCTACGCAGAAACGTCATTCAGAAGTTTTCAACTTTTGAACATCAATCACAATACAATACAAACAAAAACAATCATAAAAATAGTTTAAAAAAGTAAAAAACGCGCTTTTAAAGAACACCGTTTTCGTCTTTATCCTGTTTGAGAAATACATGTAAAGTGAGGTCGAATTATATCAAAGAGGGTACGTACAGCGCCATCTGCCCGTGAATAGATCAAGCAATAATTTCAATATATCAAGGAGGTTATGTATAGCGCCATCTGCCCGCGAATAGATCAAGCAGTTGATATATCAAGGAGGTTATGTACAGCGCCATCTGCCTGCGAATGGATCAAACAATTATGTCGATATATCAAGGAGGTTACGTAAAGCGCCATCTGCCCGCGAATAGATGAAGCGATAACGTCGATAATTTTGTCAAATACAGATCCCGGGCTGGAGAGTTACAAATAAACAAAACATACATACATACATACATACAGGTGAAGCTAATATAAAGCGTGTAATAAAAAAATATCTCCATTTCAAAATATCAACAGAATTAGTGTAACTGAGAAATGACGCTAGTCCCAATACTGAACCTTGTAAAACTCCATGAATTTCTAAAATAAATTCAAACAAAACCTCAAAGGCATAGAGGAGGAATTCAGAATCAGTAAATTCTAAATTCAGAGTCAGAATTCAACAAAATTTCTATTTAAAAGTCGAAATGAAGCTGGAGTTTGTCAAACTTTTGAAACTGAAGTACAAATACGGTAATAATTTCATCAAACCACAACTTCATTTTTGGATATTTTCCTCAAATTCCGACTTCAAAATTGGAATTTCGTGAATTTCATTAAAAAGTATCTCTTTCATACAAAACATTTTGGCCACTAGTGAAACAATTTCATACAAATCAGATCCTGAAAAAAAAGAAACACTTATTGGTCTGAAATAGAAATACGGAAAATTTTTCAATGGGTAACAGTTAATAATATTACACTGTAGATAAATAACGCAAATCAGATCCTCAGCTTAATGAGGCACTGGAATAATTTCTATAGGCCAAACAAAAATAATGAAAATCACTGGCCATTCTAAACGTTTACAGACTGTTCAAGATTTTTATAATTCAACTCATGAAATATATTACAAAAGAATGAATTGACCAGTATTTTGCTATTTGAGTGATGTTAATAATAGTTTTATTTATTGTATTATTTAATTTCAGTTAGTTATTCAATTCTACTAAACAAAACATAGAATGCTAGATATTTAGATTCAACAACTCAAATCAAATTCCCCACGTTTTCCATAGAAACTAAAAAAAATTGAGAAGCTAGATTAGCCTCTTTTATAATAAATTAAAATCGAACAAATTGAAACAGCAATTATGAAAAATTACATTTTGAAGACTCATGACTCATACTGCAGTATGAGTACTATCTTTCTCCATTATATTTAACAACTAACTTGTAGGTTTTTAGTACCGTCAAATAAAAATAAGGCCCATCGTCGACAAACGGCTTGACATTGGACTGGAATCTCGATGACCTGCTGACCTGAGCCATCGGATCTGGTTGATACAAGACAAGACCTTGTCACTGCAGCTCTTGAAAAAGTAATGATGCTAGATAAAAGACTTCTCATTTACTACATTTTTCTTTACATAAATTCTTTTTCGATTTGATTCTTGCAACTGCAATCTACCTTTGTACAGGATCGGGAGGAATATAATGAAAAGTAACCAAATCTTATAGCCAAATATTGGAAAATGATGTTTTTGGTCCAATACGGTTCAATCATAATTACAAAATCATTATATCGATACAGTGGCATTGAATTTTTAAAAAAATTCAAATGGTGTTATGAAATTTTAGAAATTTTAGAAATTGTATTGCAATCGCTTTTAAAAAATTTACCTGTTTACCAGAATTAATCATTTATCTAATTAAGTTTTGACATGAAATTCATATATTTTACCTGTTTTCCTGAAAGTACCATATTAATGTAATTGCTTTTTCAAAATCTACCTGTTTTGCCAGTATTAATCATATGAATTTAGTTCATTTTGACATGAAATTCAGATATTTTACCAGTTTTTCTGAAGTAACATTGTATTGTAATTGCTTTTACAAAATTTACCTGTTTCACCAGAACTAATCATTTATCTAATTAAGTTTTGACAAGAAATGTAGATATTTTACCTGTTTTCCTGAAAGTACCATGTTATTGTAATTGCTTTTTCAAAATCTACCTGTTTCACCAGTATTAATCATATATCCAATTAAGTCTTGACATGAAATGCAGATATTGTACCTGTTTTCCTAAAAGTAACATTGTATTGTAATTGTTTTTGCAAAATTTACCTGTTTAACCAGAATTAATCATTTATCTAATTAAGTTTTGACATGAAATGTAGATGTTTTACCTGATTCTCTAAAACTATTATTGTATTGTAATTGCTTTTTCAAAATTTACCTGATTCACCAGAACTAATCATTTATCTAATTGAGTTTTGACATGAAATGTAGATATTTTACCTGATTCTCTAAAACTAACATTGTTTTGTGATTGCTTTTTAAAAATTTACCTGTTTCACCAGAACTTATCATTTATCTAATCAAGTTTTGACATGAAATGCAGATATTTTACCTGATTCTCTAAACCTAACATTGTATTGTAATTGCTTTTTCAAAATCTACCTATTTCACCAGAATTATTCATTTATCTGATTAAGTTTTGACATGAAATGCAGATATTTTACCTGTTTTCCTGAAAGTACAATGTTATTGTAATTAATTTTTCTAAATCGACCTGTTTCGCCAGAATTAATCGTTTATCTAATTAAGTTTTGACATGAAATGCAGATATTTCACCTGATTCTCTAAAACTAACATTGTATTGTAATTGATTTTTCAAAATGTACCTGTTTAACCAGAACTAATCATTTATCTAATTGTTTTGACATGAAATGCAGATATTTTACCTGATTCTCTAAAACTAACATTGTATTGTAATTGCTTTTTCAAAATTTACCTGTTTCACCAGAATTAATCATTTATATAATTAAGTTTTGACATGAAATGCAGATATTTTACCTGATTATCTAAAACTAACATTGTATTGTAATTGATTTTTCAAAATCTACCTGTTTCACCAGAATTAATTGTTTATCTAATTAAGTTTTGACATGAAATGCAGATATTTTACCTGATTCTCTAAACCTAACATTGTATTGTACTTGCTTTTTCAAAATCTACCTATTTCATCAGAAATTATCATTTATCTAATTAAGTTTTGACATGAAATGCAGATTTTTACCTGTTTTCCTAAAAGTAATATTATATTGTAATTGCTTTTTCAAAATCTACCCATTTTACCAGAATCAATCATTGTGGTAAGTTTTTCAGTGACTTTTATTTTATTCCTCCCTGAAAAGTAGATCGCAGTTGACCAAAGTTATTGAAAAAAAAAACATATGAAAATGCAAACCTCAATGTTAGATGTCACCAAATGGTTTCCTTAACGAAAACATACTGTACAAATTCAACACATTACCTGGCGCTGCAAATCCATCTCTCAGAACTTGGCATCATCTTTCGCGGAAAGGAGTTTCTCTCAATGGTAGATTGAGAAGTTGTGAGGAAGAGACACAAACAATATACTGAGAGATACGTCAATATGTGACACCCTTTTTATGTATCCTCAATTTTCTGATTATATGAAACAGAGATTTCAAATTAAATGAATTCACATAATTGTTCGGATCGATATCAGATTGTGTTCACATAGTAACATATCTAGAGAATTTTTTTTTCAATCTGAAATAGTGTGATACGTTGGTAAATCGAGTGGAATATTTCACAAACAAATTAATAGGGAGCCTCAAATTTATGTGATGCTATTCGTCCACATTGGGAGGCATTATGCCTGTTAGACAATATAACAAAACATTATTCTGTTTATATAATGATATAAAAAACGATAATTTCCTAGACAACTTTTCATGAAAATTCATGTATTGAATAGAATAAGGAAAATGATAATTTTAAAAACTCTGATGGTTCTGTCAATAAACATATGGTAACACATTTATTCATAGTACAACTACAACATATCAAAAACGTATCTTAACTTTCAGATTTGAGGATCTTGCAGAAAATGTGCTCGAAACATTGAATGCAAATTCAAGTACTTAAAATAAACAAATTAAATGATTTGAATATTGCATCCTAAGGATATGAATATGGCTGATGAGTTCTTCAAACTTTTTCGACGGTCGTAATTTCTGTCTAAAAATTTGTTGAACGTATCAATGATTCAACAAAACCATACAAATTCCAGTGGCAACTATTAAAGTATACAGTAAAGATTCAGTGCAAACTCAAACACCGAAATTTACCTTATTTTCAATAAGTATCGAAACAAAAGACAAATCTATTTTTTTTTAATTATCAGTGATTAATTATTAATGATTTGAGAGGGAAAATTTTGGGGCAATAGTAATAATTTGTTATGAATCTATTAACTACATTTCTTTTTCATAAATTTTAAAGGAGATGAATTTTTATTTTTTTTTTAAGTCAATTGTAATTTTTTTCTCAGAAGGGTTGTTAGAACATTTAATTTTAAAAACCGTTCGATAAGTTTGGTACTTAGTGTCTTTCTAATGAGATCTTTATTTAAATATAATCTTTATTTGAAAAACATCTGTAATTAGTGTCTTTCTAATGAGATCTTTATTTAAATATAATTTTTATTTGAAAAACATCTGTAATTAGTGTCTTTCTAATGAGATCTTTATTTAAATATAATTTTTATTTGAAAAACATCTGTAATTACTGTCTTTCTAATGAGATCTTTATTTAAATATAATTTTTATTTGAAAAACATCTGTAATTAGTGTCTTTCTAATNATCTATTGACCATATTATCGTTTCATACATTTTAAAGGAGATCAAAGTATCCACAGTGAATTTTTATTTTTTTAAGTCATTTGTTTATAATTTTTTCTCAGAAGGGTTGTTAGAACATTCAATTTTAAAAACCGTTTCATACGTTTGGTACTTAGTATCTTTCTAATGAGATTTTTATTTAAATATAATTTTTATTGGAAAAAGAATATCTGTAATTGATTATTAATGAAAAATTGAAGATTTTATTGGAAAATTTT
>WOGL01001149.1:0-12091 GCA_015342145.1 Leptinotarsa rubiginosa
AGGAGATGTCACCTAGTGACCTGTCCACCTTCCTGGAAAGGACAGGATGGACGATGACCTAGGAGGACAACATCCTTGGGAGGATGTACAATGGGTTACATGTGGCCTAAGTGCTGTGGACCTACACTCACCCTCCCTACTCTACACATACAGATACAGAAGTAACGCCATTCACAATGGTGGTTCGGCATCTAAGAACATATACCTTAGAATCAGTGGCCCGTAACGTAACACCGTACATGTTCGGCTCGTTGCGAGATGACACGTTTCGCTTCTGGAAACAACGAGGTACGAAATAACGCCATACATAATGATGGTTTGGCGTGTAGACGTGTATACATATGAATACATGACCCGTACCGTAACACCGTACATGTTCGGCTCGTTGCAAGATGCCACAATTCGCTTATGGAACACAAAAGTGGTTCGGCTTGTAGGAACGTATTCCTGAGAGCCAATGGTCTGTAACGTAACACGGGACATGTTCGACTCATTGCGAGATGACGAAGTTCCAACCAAACACGGTACGATACAATGATAGATACAACAGGTAAAGAAACTCGATACATATATACGATGAAAATTAACCAACCGCACCCTAACATTTTCGCGGTTACGTTACAGGTCATTTAGCACAAATTGATACGGCGCCAAAGATATTTCATTTTCTCAATTTGTTTATTATGGTTTTTCTTTTTGTAGATATTGATTGCCAAATATGTCACAAGTTTCTTCATCAAATTCTTTATAAATAATGGTTTATAAATAATGCCAGTTTCTATAATTTAGGCACGCCTTCATAATTATTACTGATTTTCAAATAATAACTGACAGCTTCACTATTCATTGTTATCGTTAAACAATAGCTGATTGAGAGTAGGTGTAAGTGAACTTCAAATCCGTAACCAAATATATATAAACGTTGCACCAACTTCCCTAATTTGTAATGCCAATAAAGGAATTCTACTTTGGCGTAACTCATTTTCGTCCACTCATCAAGGCATTTTTAAGCCTCAGGTACCGTCATTTTCATTAAATTTGTGAATATTCCAAAAGCTGTGGCCTGCTGATCAGTTGAAACGAATTCGCAAAAAGAAAAATTTATATACTTCTTTAAGAATCATTAATAATTGTCAACTGTCAAATTCGGACCACCTCGTATATCCCTGAACCGTGGTTATGACATTATTTATTAAGTGTGTACTTGGCATCAATTTTAGTGATAAGTCAGTCGACAGTGGTACGGTGGCGGTGTGTTGTGCATTGTTTATTTCATGCTATCAGGCAGGCTACTGTATCTATAAATAGTTTTCGTAAAACAATTGCAGTTCGAAAACACGTTCTAAGAATGACGGAATTACCCAGAAATGTTATTTTCTATAAGAATATAAACATATATCTGCTTTAATCGGAAATAATGTGGTGTACCGGGGAATTTGTGCATGATGGATGACTGAATCCAGATAATATAGGTTAGTAAAATTTGTTTTGTTAAGGCAAATCGATATTCCGGTTGAAAAAATAATGCAAATGCGGAACTATCAAAACATTCAGCTGTTATGAATCGTTTCAGGTTTGAACGTTATTGAAAATTCATTACTGACAATATTTTCCAGTTATATTCCATTTCTGAAAGTTACCAGTTGTATATTCCACATTTTCGTTTTTTATTATTCAACGAATCAATGATCATTCACATTTTATGCCGATTCGTGATGATTTGCCAGGAGTATATTTACAAATCATTGATTTATTTTAAATTCACTCATTTTCAAACGCAACGCAGCTCAGTGATGACACTTTCGTTATTTGGAGCCACGGGAGGCAAGCATCAGAATAGTTTCTTCGCCACATCAACTCAATTCACCTTCGCATCCATTCGCATACATGAAAAAGAAAACGAAGGAAATATACCATTTTTGAATGTTCTGGTCAACAGAAAAACTGACGAAAAACTTCTTCACACAGTTACGGGTCGGTATCTCAACAAAAACTCAAACCGCCATCCAGGAAAAAATTGTGCTATGATGAAAACACCTGTTGATCATTGCCACCAGGATTTATGAGCTACATCTTCTTGAAGTCCAACTTCGCCATCTAGACCAAGGTCTAGAGGCCAAAGGGTCTACAGCGCATAAAATCAAACGCGCTCTACATCCTAGAAGACGAAATATTTCAACTTCGATCATGATCCAGCCTCCAGTGGTAGGGGCAGTCAACTTGCTAAATGAACAAAGTCACGGACTGTATCGGAAAACTGTTTGAACATCACAACATTAAGACCATTTACAAAACAACTAATCAACTACGCAACGCTATCAGATCGGCCAATGACAAAAGAGAATCTTTGACATTCGACGGTGTTGATAGGATTTCCTGTTCTTGTGGCTCAGTTCACATCGGAACTACCAAACGCAGCATGAGCACCAGGATAGCTGCCGCCTAATCCAATCGGAGAAATCCGTAATTGCAGAATATGTCCTAGTAGAAACAGACCACGTAATGAAATACGAAGAAATTGCTGTCCTTTTCAATTCAACGCGTCAGCGCGCAGGACTCCATAGGCCATTGGGATTTGAAAGCATCCCAACAATTTCAGCGGAAAAGAAGAAGATATACAATGTGGTATTGGGTACTCAAGAAGGTCCGTAACTGCCGGCACTCTACCTGTCAACAACGTGGTCCAATCAGAACAACGTAATAACAGTGCGGACGAATCAGAACGATCCAGCAAAAGTGCAGCTCAATCAGGAGTGAGCATTCGCATGGCCGTCCCCCCACCATCACCCCTACCACCCTATAAAATTATAAATACTAGTGAACTCATAACTCGCCAGCCAGTCGTTGCCGAGACTTCGAGTTATAACCTTTGTCCTCGCAGTCAATGCGCATATCAGTGATGATGTCTGTCGCAATAGCTGATGAAACGGATTGTATTCTGTTTTATTATAACTCCAGCCGGTTTCTTCAAATGAGTGTACTTTACAGGAATTCAAATCTAACATAAATCGCTATTTTCTTACGGACCACTTCCTTTACAGCGAAAAATACACCAAGGTTTTGTTTAAAGGGCCTAATTCTTCGCGGAAAACGTTACCGTGCAAAATATTCGATGTAAAAAATAAACCAACTAATAAAGAATCTAAGAAAAACGCTAAATTTCTTCTATGCAAAATTTTTCGCTAGAATGGACGTTTTTTAAAAATATTGTCACTCACAGCGAAAATACAACGCGAATTGGTTACTGCAAAAGCATCTTTGCCAGAACTACCTCAACCATTACCCAAACCCTAGAAAAATCTCAGATTTTTGCTGAAAAATATGCACAATATTTGGGAAGGCGCTTGAAAAATGACGTATACCTTTTCGCACAAGCATAGAGTTTAAAATTTTTTCGTTTAGCTCTTGTGCTTTCTCATTGAAAAAAATCGAGTATTTTTGTGAAATATATGTTTGCTGATATTTCGCGCTGAACTTTGTATCATATTTCGCTCTATTAAGAATGTATACGCTTTCGCTCAGTTTCAAGGTTTTTCTTTTGGTTCACGTGCAACTCCTTTTGAAAAGTATTGTCCACTTTTCGTAAAATATGTTTGCTGATATTTCGCGCTAAATTTTGTGCTGCATTTCGCACTGAATTTCGCGCTATACCTTTTCGCACAGGAAATACTCTTAAAAAATTTCAAGGTTTCTCCTGTAGTTCTTGTGCATTCCCTTTTTTTTAAATCTCGTTTTTTTTCATTTCGCACGCAATGAATCAACATTTCCTCTACTGCAGTACAATATTTTTATGGCGATTGCTTTTGACTGATTTTCGCTTTTTTTGTAATTCCAGTTTGATAAACAAGGGTGGCGAACCGCCCACGGCCATGGAGAAAGAGAAACGTATGCGGAGAGAGATCGCCAACAGCAACGAGCGAAGGAGAATGCAGAGCATAAATAATGGTTTCCAGGCGCTGAGGATACTTCTGCCGCACCACGAAGGCGAAAAATTGAGCAAGGTAAGTGGAGATAAGAGATGATCTGATTATTTTTTTTGAAGAGTGATTTCCCCGGCGTGACCGAAAGAATGCGACATTCTTTTCTTTGCGCATTTTCTGGACTCGGTCGTAGAGAAAAGTTTCCACGTTCGTTTCGAATTCGGAACTCGAGTCGTTCATCCTAGGAGCAGGCAACAATTTTTGGGGCGGCCGATAGCATCGGGGAGACAGGAGTGAAGCGGCCACTCTAAAATGGAAGAAAATTTAATTTAAAAAAATATTGTGTGTCAAATTTTGTGTAAAATGCTATGAGTCATCATGGCAATCAAGGAATCACTTGAAGTATGTTTTTGAAATTCTTGATTCCTCCAGGTCCTATAGTCTAACAATACAATAAAAAAATCACATTACATTTATAAAATAATTTATAACCACACAATCTCAATGAATATGAACAAATAGTTTATTAGCCACCTTTAAATATCCAACTTCGGCAATTTTTTTAACACAGGTTTGGGGTAGTCTGATCATAATTTTAAACGAAATAAAATGTCTGGGACTTTTATTTTGATTTTTGATAATATATCCACTCCATATACTTTAAGTTTCATATCTTTTCATATCAAATATCTTTTTTAGCTGGAAATTTTGGCAACAACTGCGTCATGCGCAGTTGTGCCGATTTGGCCTGCCAGATTCTACATTACTCACTGCTTTGGTATTTGAATTCATTGTTCAAAATTCTTACGCCTTGAAAATCATTCTCAAAATTTGTTGTGGAGCTCTTAGACTGTAACACTTGTTGTTTAACCTCCATATTGAAAAAAAAACTTGAAATCGTCGACCAGAATAATCGTCTCCACACCTCTGTTGTACTATAAAAAGCTAAATGCAATCCGTACTTTTATAGCGCTCGTTATATGTTTCACCGTTTTATAACGAGTCGTTATGCGGTGTCGAACAACAATCGACGATTTTACGACCGCTAGTTAAATTTCTACTGAAATTTAATTTTACGTATTTTTCTTCGATCGAACGAGAATTCTGAAGAGTTATAGGAGTTTACTCTCACACACGTACGCAATTAAATAAATTATCTTTTTGTTCCGTTTTGACCGCAGCACTTATTTTCACATTAACAAACGGTTTTATGCAATGTAATTGTAGATGACATTAGGACGGTGTTTGTTAGTAAGACTTATGAACATACAATTATATTTCCCATTGTTCAGTCCGAAAATTTCACATGTATTTAGGTCGATTGTCAGTTAGATCATCCAGAGATTTTGTGTCGACATCGATATGGGTTGGTTTTAAAGAATCATGAATGTTGGACATCAGAATCACCAAATAATTAATTTAATAACATTTTTAGTCCAAGAAAGTACGAACCTCTAAAATCCAGCGAGAAACCTAATCAATTAATTCCAAAGAAATTTTGGAAAATGATGTTATCAATTGATATAATTCAGTTTCATTTGAATTCAAGCGTATCGACAATGGGATAGTAATTTTTACAACGGAAAAAACATGAACATTTTTAGATAATTTGAGTCCAAGCCGCTAAATTTCAATAAGAAACATTGTCAACCACTTTAAAAAAAGCAGTAGGAATTAATACATCATTTTCTGCAACTACTAGAAAATAAAACCTTCCGGGCAACTGATCAACATTTTGAACCATTCCGAACCTCTAAAATTCAACATTGACGAACATTGGTAACCACTTTCGAACAAATGTTAGAGAATTATGATGTTCCTCCATATAGTTGGTTTTATTCAATAGAAGCAAATGGAAAAGATCGTTTTATATGACCTCTGAGAAAATGATTCCTTCTGGAAAATAGATTAATATTTTCATACAGACAATGTAAGGAAACCGTTGAGAACTGAGAGTCCGAATCTCCAAAATTCAAAAAGAAACATTGTCTAAACAAATTTTAGAGAATGATAAGTGATGGAATCGACCGATACTTGATGAAAATCCATAATGTATTCAAGAAACACATTGTGAGACTTTCACTAAAGACTAAGTTTTAGAGAATGATGTTATCCCTTCATAGAATTTTGTTTGATTTGAAAAAAAATATAGGTAGGATACAACTTTTTCTGCGACCTCAGAAAAAAAATTACACTTTCTGGAAACTGTATGAACTCAAATATTGATATTAATGAAATCAGACCACTTTTGACTTTATCTCCGGATCACGGTGGTAAAAATGCATGACAAGATTGTATTTGCATTAAAGCTTTATATTTGTGACAAACTGTGATTGATGATGAAAAGATTTCTGAAAATACCATCAGATATCAATAATGCATTAGAGATATAAAATCATCGATTCGATGAACTATTAATATAGAAATATAGAAAACATGTATATACACGGAAACTTTAAAACTTTCAAAGTTGTTCTTAGAATATTTTTGATATCATTTTAGTGTGAATGCACCAGTGAATGACAGTAAGTAAACCTAGAATATAATTCGTGTAATATTTTGTAGTCATACATGAAATTACATGACAAAAATATATGTGTAAACAGTACGTATATTTTATTTTCTAAATACAAGTAGTACTTTTTCAGTTTACGGGAAAATACACCATTGCAGAAGGTTAAATCAAGAATATAAACCAACAGATTCGTTATTGTATGTAAAACACCCTTCTAGATGATTTATTGGATAATTTTTCCATTACAAGATTGTAAAATTTGTTTTACTTTCATTTTATTTTATGATTTATATTATTGTTCAATAACTTGACTAAACATCTAACTGTATTCAGGAAAAGTTGTAAGTAGGCTATTCATACATGTTCAGCAAAAAGAAAACTCTTTCAGTAGCAGATTTAATGATTCCATTCAATGCTCAAAAGAAAATATCAATCGTATTGCCTTCATTCTGGTTTTTCTTCAGAAATTCGTTTTTCCAGAAATCATAAGATGTCTGAAAAAAAATCATAAGCTTACTTTACTTAAATTAATAACCAAAATTGAACAGACTTATAAATACATTCAGATATTTTAATTTATTTCGAATTAACACTTACTCCAAGTTCATTGATAAAAATTGATGAGGTGTTACACAATGAAAGATATTTTTAGAAAATTATACTGATAACAAATTGAAAAACATCTTTCACAATGTATTGGACAAACTACGAGAAGAGTTACAATCATAACTAGTTTATATGGTTGGCTGTGAAAATAGTGAAAAACTATGTGTTTCGCCAAACAAACTGGTTATTAGGAACTAGTATTGAACATAAAAACTAGCCTGACAACAGGAGCCAACAGATCTCCTTCTATTTTACCCTCATGGAGATGCACAAGCACCGCTCTGAAAGCGGCTTGAAAGTTGCTTGGGTGTGTACAATTTTCTGTGACGTTGCTTGTATGTGCATGATTGCTTGAGTGTGTACAATTTTCTGTAAAGTTGCTTAGATGTACGTGTCTGCTTTAGTTTATAACATTTTCTGTGAAGAAGGTGTAATTAGAGATTTATAAAGCAGTGAAAGTGGCTTGGGTGTATACAATTTTCTGGGAAGTTGTGGTTGTTTGGGTATGTGCAATTTTCTGTAAAGTTGCTTGGATGTACTTGGCTGCTTGAGTGTATAACATTTTCTGTGAAGGAACTCTAATTAGAGATTTATAAAGCATTGAAAGTGGCTTGGGTGTGTACAATTTTCTGTGAAGTTGCTTGTATGTGCATGATTGCTTGGGTGTGTACAATTTTCTGTGAAATTGTGGTTGTTTGGTTATGTGCAATTTTCTGTAAAGTTGCTTGGATGTACTTGGCTGCTTGAGTGTATAACATTTTCTGTGAAGAAGGTCTCATTAGAGATTGCATTGAAAGTTGCTTGGGTGGTTTGGTTGTGGTTGTTTGGGTGTGTGCAATTTTCTATAAATTTGCTTGGATGTACTTGGCTGCTTGAATGCATAACATTTTCTGTGAAGAAGGAATAATTAGAGACATATAAAGCATTGAAAGTGGCTTGGGTGTCTACAATTTTCTGTGAAGTTGCTTGTACGTGCATGATTGCTTGCATATGTAAAATTTTCTGTGAAGTTGTGGTTGTTTGGTTATGTGCAATTTTCTGTAAAGTTGCTTGAATGTACTTGGCTGCTTGAGTGTATAACATTTTCTGTGAGAAAGTCTAGTTAGAGATTTATAAAGAATTGAAAGTGGCTTGGGTGTGTACAATTCTCTGTGAAGAACGTATAATTTGAGATTAATAAAGCATTGAAAGTTTCGTGGATGTTTACAATTTTCTGTAAAGCTGCTTGGCTATGTTCAATTTTATATGAAGTTGCTTATATGTGTAGGTACAATTTTCTGTAAATCTTCGTTATTATATACAACCTCTTGATGTTTCCAAAGATGTTGATATTCAAACATTCGAATAGAAAAAGACTGTCGTCAGCAAAGAAAAGTATTAGATTTGTTATCTTTTCAATGAATCGTTGATGTTTATCAAAAAAGTGTTAGAGAAAATATGTACCCCTGAGAAACAACAAGCGTAACAGACTAAAGCTCTCCGTATCTCACGATTGCATTGTTCCATAGATGGATAGTATGTAAGAAGGACGTATGTTGATCTCTGTTTTCGAAAATGACGGTGATCGCTTAAGATGTTGGTTCAACAAAAATATAAAAAACTAAAACAATTGATGAAATCACTAATGACGGATACTTTTTTAAAACGCAGACGATGTTACTTTTTTGTTTTGTTTATCCGATCAGCTGACCCGAAAATCGGCGTTCGCTGTTGTCCGGCTTGTTTGCCATTCACGTTGCGACCTAGACACGCCGTATTTTGACGGTCTAGACAGATACTAGCTTGTTATTTTCGGATGTTTATAACAGGATTAAGTAATGAGCGAAGCGACTGTTGTACGCACGATTGCAGCAGCTCTTCCTTTTGGGTTTTCGTCGCGGATGAAAATTAAAGCTGGTGCGTGGACTCTGTTTCTGTTCCTTCTACTTTTTTCTTTGTCTCTCTAATCCTCGTAACGAATGGCGTGGGAGTTTCGAAGGATACGCCGGGAATGGAGATGTCTATAGAAAGAATCGGTTTCGAACTAATTAGGTGGGATATCGATTTTTGTTTCGGTAGGCGTAAAATGCGTTGTTTTTATGTATCTACTGTTTAGAAGATAACTTTGTCGCAGTGCCCGTTTAGAACCCTGCAGCTTCAAGAAATTAAAACAAAGAAGCATTAAAAATATGACAGGAGTTAGTCCCAACACCAAACCGTTATTTTTAACACTTCGACACGTGTTTCGACCATCAAGTAATCATCTTCAAGAGGAAGATTAATCTCTATCCCAACATCAAACCGTTATTTTTGATACCTCGACACGTGTTTCTTCAAGAGGAAGATTGATGTCTATCCCAACATCAAACCGTTATTTTTAACACCTCGACACGTGTTTCAGTCACCAAGTGATAATCTTCAAGAGGAAGATTAATCTTCAAGTGTTTAATTTTCCTCTTGAAGATGATCCCTTGGTGTTTGAAACACGTGTCGAGGTGGTTAAAATAACGGTTTGGTGTTGGGATAGGACTCCAGTAATATTGATATTATCTGTAGTCCTCTCAATATGGGTTTCATCTGTAGTTTATTGTGACAACATGAACATTTGGGGTACCTACTTCAAAACATATTGAAAAGTTATCACAAATATATTTGTGGAATTTGCCAACAGAATCATTCCAATTATTTAATTATTGTTTGTATTTTTGCATAGAATTCGTTAATTCTGTAAGACAAAACTGAACGCTTTTTCTAAAGAAACTATCTACAACTTCTTTCAAATATGCAAAAAAATTATACTTGAAATATGAATTATTTTGAAGCTGCCAAGCCACTCAAATTCTATTCATGAAACTGTAGTTCGATGAATTTCAACATGCCTAATGCGAATTTTATAAAGGAAAATATGAATTGCTTGAATAATATCTTTGCTTTAAAATTTTCTCAGGCTGAAATACATTTCATACTGCAATACATATCTAAATGAGAAAATTTGAAACGCAAATATAACTCACAGCTAACGGTAGAATTAACGTAGAACATGTTTTCTGTAAATAAAAAGTGAAAAAGATCTTCGAAATGCAAGAACTTGAAGCTTTATCCATTATACATTTGAATACCTGTTTCACCTGCTCAGGTGCTACATTTTTATTTCAAACAAAGCAAAAACCTATAACTGTCATATATAAAAATTACAGAAAGAAAAATCGCTTTGCGTTTTCAAAATTCTGCGTTTGATTGTTATTAATAAACAAATGATATTTTTGATAAAATAATAAGTGTGAGATAAAGGAGAAGCTCTTCAAAATATATTTCATTTGAAACGAATTTTCATGTTTTTTGTAACATTTATTATAATTAAAAAAAATGTCGTTGACAATACAAACAATTACCGAGGAAATTGAAGTAGTATTACAAAAAAAATCTCTCAATAATACTTACTGATGAATTTTTCGAAAATCAATAAATAGCTTTGTTCTCACATTAGCCACTTGCTTAGTTATTGAAACTTAAAAATAAAAAAATAAAAATTATGGGGTTTTTTCATCGTCAGTGATATTTTTCCCCTTTCAGTCTCATGACTTTTGAGAAAAAACACTAATTTCATCATCTTCTTGTTATATAGGTATGTATGCATGTATGAGTTATTGTGATAAAATAAATTATCTTTATAGATCCCCGGTAATGAATTCAAAACTTTTTTAAATGGCACCCAAAGAACTTTTTTTGATTTATTCGTTCCTGGAAGAACAAAAAAATCATATCTTGACAACAAAACTATAGTATAGAACATGTTCAATTTCTAAGCGGCTGAAACTTAGCAGGGCTTAGTAGGGCTGAAACTTAGCCCTGCTGTAGGTAATTATCCTGATGAACAATTAGCGATAGAATAATCCGTCGTAGACTGCATTATTAACGACGGCTTCGTTGTTGTTAACATTTGGCGAAGTTGTTTTCAACCTTCGAGAATTTGTTAAAAATATTTTCGCGATTCTTAATTATTGTTGTGTCTGTTGCTATTTTGTTCGGATAATGAACTTGAGAACAATACTTGAAGTTTTGTAATCCACAAATCGTGTTTTCATCTCTTTTGCGATGCAGAACGAGTACAACAAAGTTGTAAATATTACTTTCAAAACAAACAACAACTTAGGCGTGCACATTAAGAATAACAAAGGTGAAAGTTAATTTTCAGAAAAGTCGGGAGTATATAAATTATCATGTGGGTCATGTCCGATGTTTTATATAGGTCAAACTGGAAGAACGTTCAAAGTTCACATAAAGGAACACAAAAATAGTTTCCAGAATGGAAAAATAAATTCCACATATGCTAATCATTCAATCCCACTTCCAAAAGAAAGGTTTGAAACTTAACCTGTTGGAGAGTATGGAAATAAACAATTTCAAAACCATTCAATGTCTTTCGAACGATCAAACTAAACTGAATAATTCGCCATTATTGAATCTGTTTATATCCAGGTAAGAATATTTAAGTATATTTACGGTACTATCGAAAAAAAAAAATCATATAGTTAATGAATTCATACCTGACCTTTTGAGGTAGATGCAAGTAGGTAATATGTTATAATATAAAATAGTTGTAATTTAGAAGTAACTTTTAGTTTACGCTTGAGGAAGCTATTGTGTAGCGAAACACGTGTCGCGGTTTTTGTAAAACCCTTTATATACAATATTATATACAATAAACTGTATAAATTAGTTTTAATACTATATGGATTTACTGATTATTATAAAGAGTTTTTTTATTTCTGTGAAAGAATATTACATATGTTTTCTTTATGTGTTACATTCGAATTTTTAAATGTAGATGTCGCCTACTCCGTGGTCCTTCCGAATAATTACTAAATAACTGGGACAATACATTGACAAACGTCGTTTTTGAAAAAGCACTTATAGGAAGAGTCGTTCAGCTAATATGCCCACATGTGCCGCTACTGGTGAAAACCAATATTCCGGGCGAAGGATTGAATATATTCCAAAGGAAAGACAAAGATTTGTGAGTTGTTGGTATGCCTGATTTATATTTTACTCGGATTTTTGCTTGTCTAAT
>WOGL01001150.1:0-12096 GCA_015342145.1 Leptinotarsa rubiginosa
CGAGGGCCCGTAACTTGGTTACGAAGACTTTTAGGAAAAAAAGTTATATGAAGTACTGGTGATATTTTGACCCCGTCTATACATTCCCGTGAGGAAAAGAGTGAGTCCAGGGACACCCTGTATATCATCCAGAAAAAGATAATGAATCTAATGCTATTGTGATTTTTGAGGGTGGAATGAAGAAAGAGAACTTTGATGTGGCCAATAATTTTGAGAGTTTCTTCACCCACTTCAGTGAATAAAACGGAAGTGATTTCAATTTCATGGCAATTAGTACTCATCGATTTCTACGGTAACTCTTTTTTTTTCATCCAAGTATCGTCGCAAGTTCTTGGAACTCAATTTAAGAAACTAATTATTATCCTTTTTCACTACAAATGGAGTCCTTTGATCAAAGCAGCATGACTTTATGAAAAATAAAAGAACAGTATGATTTCAAAAAACATGTTATAACTGCTGTTGAGGTATGTTGTTTTTTATAAATTTTTCTGGGGCTTTTGATTGTGTAAATCATAAATCAGTCGAACACAAACTACAGAGTTATGGAGTTCATTGGATTGCTTTGGATTTGATGAGATCCCACTTACAGGCTCTTAATCAGGAACTGTATAGTAAAATAAAAGATGATGAACAATCACCAAGTGAGTCAAAAAGTACTTACGAGAAGTGAGGTTATACATAAGGAGCCAGCATGAAAAATAATGTTTTTCTCAAAGAACTATGAAATCTAAGGGATATAATCACTAATAGAGTTTTAATAGTTGATAAAAAACAATACGTAGTGACAACGGGAGCAAGTAAGTATAGAATATGGTAAGCCCCTTTTTATGTCCCTTCTAGAATTCATATTGAGTGGATCTTTAAAAATGTTGGACATTTCTAGGAAGATTTTTCATGTAAGCTGTTAGAGTGGTCTAATATTTTCACACTGTAATTCTACGGTCTAAGTTGATGAAGTGATAAAGTGCAACTCTTTTTATTATTTTTGATATCTTTTGTGTGCCAATCTACTAGTTTGTCCTACGTAGCTCTGGTTGCAGTTAGCACAAGAAACTTCAGGAACTGTACCAGAACTGTGTGAAATCAAAGTTCTGTTGATAGTAATGGTATTTTTGAATGAAATTGCAATATTTCAAGAAAGTTTGAACATTTTTTTCAATTCATATGATGAAATGAAGTAATATTTAAAAATAAAAGCATTATTTTTGGGAAAAGGAGCGTCTGACTCCCTATGGTCAGTAAGTATGGAAAAACGTTTGGGAATCAAACTGTTGACTAGCCTTAGGGTGTAGCCACTTTTGATAAATGAATTTGCAAAATCATGTATAATAACATCCACCTTTTTTTTCAAAAACGGTATTTCCAAATGTATATTGTCTCAACAAAACTTCACCAAATCATCCATAACGTGCTGGGCGAGAATAAGAAACACTGGATTTTCCAGGCATACCAGAAACCTGTATTTAACATTTGCCAGAATATGTGAAAAGAGTAGATTGGAAAAAAAATGTTATCAAGTTGGGAATAGTTTGCAGAATAATTTTGCTGAAAATGGAAATAATTGCCAAGTATTTTTCAAAGCTTTTATAGGCAAGGTCAAGAGTGATATTGTTGAACATATATTCGACATGTAAATCAATTCCCAATTCACAATAACTGTAGGTATGCTAAGGAGTGAGAAATACTATAGAAAATAGTATCACATTATTATGTGATATTTACTGTTCTTTTGTATGAGTTCACATTTGAACTTGGGTGAATTTATACTCCCTTTGATGTTCTTCTTGTTAGTGTAAGTGAATTGTATTTATATACGTGGAATGTTCTATAAAAGATTTGATAATGACGAAAAAACGTTCATGCAAGGTACTTTCCAAATAATCTTCGTTTTAGAAAGAAATCACGAAAAACTGTTTCTTTCATTCTTGGGTTTCTTCTGTTGCAGAAATAATTCAATAATACACATGCTGAATGCATGTTATATTCTCGTTTCAACTCAAAAATACCTTTTCTTCGAGATATAAACCATTTTCCATCAAACTGTATTGAATTGAGAAAAATTGAAAAAAGTGACTTTTTCGATAACATAACAAGATATTCTACATTATTTTCAAATAATTTATGTGAACTTCGATAAAATAATCCAATGGAAGGTATTTATATTATTATTGTTATAATTTTACTGCATTTTCTTATCATGATGAATACCTACTATTTACGTTCAATTACTGAAAAATATAACGATGAGTTGAGAGGTAGTATTATAGAACCTGTGAAGTGAAATTAATACATCAAAATCACTTTTCCTGCGAAATAATAAAAATACTGTCTGTTGACGCGCGTTTCGCAAGTCAAGTTAGAATCATGAGCCTAATCAGCTCCTGATGATGTTCACTTGATAAGTGACACGCGCGTCAGGATTGTGATCGAAAATAAAAAATTGATTTACAGAAAAAAAAATCTCACAAAATCCATGAAGCAATATGAAACATTAATAACTTGTATTTCTTCTAGTTTCTCGTAGGCATCTAC
The DNA here is from genome assembly GCA_015342145.1 of Leptinotarsa rubiginosa. NCBI lineage: Eukaryota > Metazoa > Arthropoda > Insecta > Coleoptera > Chrysomelidae > Leptinotarsa > Leptinotarsa rubiginosa. The sequence goes on from WOGL01001150.1 coordinate 2,533, forward strand.
ACATCTTCTTCAAGACTCTGAGCTGAAAATTTTCAAATGTTAATTTCAGCAAATTCATGGCATTTCCAAAACGATAATATCTCCTTCCGCACTTCATGTTTCAATGTCTCAGGTGTCAGCAAATAATGCACAAATTAGTGCACATTAAGCTATGTTTTCGACAGCTTCATCTTTTATTGTGATCAATTTCACAGCCACAACTATTAGTTTTCCATAATGTTACTGAAATCAGTCTCAAATCGTCAGAAATTGATTTAGGTACAAAATAAGAAACATTTTCATTTCAGCCCCATTGCTTAGCTTTGTTGTAACTCAGCCAAATTGGTAACTGAGAACAAACTCTGTGAAAATGCTGTGCTACTGCTCTTTCCGTTAGTGAAAGTATTAACAATTTTAAATCAAATTTGTTGAATTGGTTTTGGTGAAATTCAAATCCTAACTTATTCAATGATGCGTCGTCTTTTTTCACTTTGGTAAATACTAGTCTTGAATTGGCATCAATACTAAAATGATCTGCTCCATGTTTCAAAAACGTCAGATGAATTGATAACTTTTTATTCCTCAATAATGCTTTCACTAGGTGCAGTTTTACTTCGTTTGAATACTAAACCGGAAATCGCAGCAAGAGAAAACGTGGATGAAAGCAATTATAGTCGATATTCGTGTACAAAAAAATTAAATGAATGAAATAAATCCTCCTAATTGCCTGAACCTGGTTTACGGATGAATACTTCAAATTATTGAATTAAATTGGCAAAGGCATTGAACTAAAGTAATTTTTGCTGCAGGAAATTTGAGTTTTTGGACGTCTTTTCGATGGTTTTTTATCTTATACAAGCTAAAATGAATTAAAATTGTAATGAACAATTTCATACAGATGTATAAAGGTCAAAAAATAACAATAACAATTTTCATTTTTCTGAATTCCTCCGACATATTTCAAAAGGAAAATTTACATTCCATTTTTCACAACTCTGAAGACGAATGCCGAGTTTAGCCTCCTAAACGTTGAGATAAGTCTCTGAACAAATCCTCAGCTCGTTTGTTTTTCATTGGTAAAGTCAAAAAATGCTGTAAGGGTCTGGTACACAGTGAATTTTGTTTGTCAGAAATATTTTGAGTTTTCGCAGTTACCTATCGAGGTTTACTAAATAGTTGGCATTTTTTCATCTACGTGAAGTTCTTCATTACCCAAAAAAGCCTATAATCAAAGCGTCACACGGAGATAGTTTGCAGATGAAAATTTCTGGTTTGACTTTACCTGAAATAGTTTTTGTTTGATAATTTTTTTGTTATCAGATGAAACATTTTCTTGCATACATGGTATTTTGCTAATCGTTGATATTCAAATGAAGAGATGGTAATCGTTTTATGTGGCGAGTACGTTCACCTTCTGTCGTTCCCATCGAAGTAGATGCTGTACAGGTTAATGTTTTGTTTGCATTTGGGTACCCGTCAAGTGCTACGTAACTATTCCATGCATATTGACTTTCAACGATTTTGAAATATTCCACTGTGATTTCCCCAATAGTATTATTTTTGCCATAAAACTTTGGGTGACGAAAAGCCACCATGCAAAAAGTGGACGCAAGTTAATACATGGTTGTGATGTTATTCAATTTTGGGTGGTTTTTTGAAAATTAAATCATGAACATGAACATACTGTCTTGAAGTGGCTGAAATGAGTCCCGGTAGTACTGAAATCAGAAAACAAAATTCAAGAAAATTGTTCATGGAATTGTTTTTTTCTCGAGAAGTTATGAATATTCAGAGACTACCTGAGTATTCATGATAATTGAATAATGTGAGGAAAACAAAAACTGAAAGAAAAAACAGTTTTTTCTTATTAACTATTAAACATTTTTCATTTATTTTATCATCAACAACTCTCATATACATCATTTTGTCCTAGGAGGTCGAACCCAGCTGAAAATCATAAGACATCATTGCAACCCCAAAACACGACCCTTATGTCAACATTATCAGTTACATTGAGTTGTCTATACTTATAAATGCGAAAGTCACTTACTCAACACTCACTCATTAATTTTTGTTTCTCCGTATTGGTGAGTCCTAGGAAGCTAAAAAATGGTATATAGGTGCTTCTTAGGTCTTTGATGCGTACTGAGAATGGATTTGCAAATATTCCAACCTGGGCGTTTCCATATGAGTAATGCTTATCAGAAATGACCCAAGCGACATTTTTGTGAAAATGAGTGTATGGCCCTATACGACAAATAAGTACTCTCGGGTCATGTTTCTGAACAGAACCAAGCGCCAGATGTGTATTAACGCTTGAAAAATTACCTTGCACTGGGAACTAAGTGGATTATTGCAGATACGGAATAAATCAGAAAGGACCTAACGTCTGATTCCGATTAGATATTCAACGGAACGAGTAGCAATGTCGCTTGGATTCCTCCTCCTTGTGACTTGGTTCTCTTCTGATTATTGTTCATGATCGTTCATGAAGGAATGCACAAGTTTCTCAAGTTTGCAATTGTCTGGGGTTGTATTCGCAGGTCAATAAGCTTTCTTCCACTATGTTCAAGAAAATCTCCTACGTAAATTCCAATCTGCGGAGAAAGTCACATGCGATAGATTTTAGGCATCTAAAAGCCAACAAAACACGAAAGAAGCACACGACAAGCATCTGCAATAAGCTAAAACTGTCAGACAGAAGTTGAAGGCAGATATGAATAAAACAGAAGAAATTCCTGATCTTGAGATGTTGACTTACGACATGGAAAAAACTCTACTACTGCCCAATATTCCAAAAAACTTAATTTTCTATAAAAGGCAAATCTGGCTGTAGAATGAAGGTGTCCATTGTGGAAAAAATAGATACTGCTTCGTATGGAAAAAGGGGACAGCCGGGCGAGGGGCCCAGGAAGTTGGATATGTACTGAAGAAGTTCATTGAAAATCATCTGAGTCCAAACACAAAAACGCTGATAATGTGGTCAGATAGTTGCGGAGGACAGAATCGCAATATTAAAAATGATGAAAACAATTTTCAGCAATCATCAAATTTTAGAAACAGTCCATTTCAAGTATCTAGTACTAGGTCACAGCTTTCTACCAATAATTCAGATTTTTTGTTTATTGAAAAAGCAATAAAGATGAATCAAAGGATTTATACTAGCGACGATTATTTAACATAATGAAGCTTTGCCAACATGAAAAACCATTAACTGACAACATCTTTCTTAGTGTAAAATGGATTCAAGCGTATTTATTAGAAAGGAACCAAGCGGCAAAAGTCTCAAAATTATATGAAAAGTTTTACTTTGAGACCCCTTTTTTCAGAAATTGAGTAAATCGAATTATTCACATCGATCATAAATAAATGTTGTTATTCGAAGGTAATTGAGTAAGTATTTGCAATGTTGCAACTGCGTTTTCTTGAAACTACGCAGATGTCGCTTGGTGCTCTTCTGATAAGCATGACCCATATGAAAACTACCTTTTATCACAATTTCTCCTTACCGGCTGAAATTTTGAGTCCCACAGTGCATTTTTGGTTCAGTCCAGCACTACTGATGAATCCTACGGCGAGTGGAAACAGAGCTGTCTGACGTTGTGCTTGGGATTTGGTTTTCATCTAGTTGCCTTGCAGTGAGACCTGCAGTAGGAGACAGTGGACGAATCTCGTTAGAGATCGATGTCGATGATTGGCTTTGACCGCCTTAGGAAGCCTCGTTCATCCTTGAAACGCAAATTCTGAGATCCCTGTCGATCCATTGCATGATGTCTTTATTTCGTGAAAAATGTTATTTTTGAATAATTGTTTATATCTTGGAAACTGATTATCTTTTATAGAATAATAAATATATTGAGCATGAGAAAACTGTATTTTCCATGAATTTCCAAGTAAATTGAATAATTCTTGTAAAAACACACATGAAAACGAAATAGTCAGTTTTTCACAAATTCATCCTCAAGAACTGATTATGTTGGAAAATGTCTCGCTTGAATGTTTTTTATGTTATCCTTGAATTTTGAATGAACATTTCAACCTGGAATATCAATCCATAAAAAGCTATAATATAATGAAACACGTGTTGCAATTTTGTGAAGTGTTTAGTGAAAATCTCACAATAAATTATCATTTGAATATGTTATGTACTTCCATCAAATATCAATCAAAATATAAAAATATTTGTTTGGTTTATTCAAATATTGTAATTTTTTCAATATAGATATTCTCATCTCAGCATATTTCTCACTACCACCACTACCACTACCAGAAATGGAATCACAGGGAGCAAATAGTAATCAAACCCAGAATAATTGATTATGGCCGGAATTCGTTGAGTGGTTCTGGATCTGGTGTCAGTTCGGCACGTGAAGTGAATACCAACACAATGTAACTTCATCAACATCACTGGTATATTATGGTAGAACAAACATTTCCACTCTAACCTCATTAGAGTTTGAATGCATCGATCAGAGTTCCACTACCGATGGATAATGGTTGATGAGTGATTGGAAAAAAACAGTGACACACAGCATATAGGATGTGTCTGCAGAATTTCAATAGGTTTGCCATATTTCAGTTAGAATACTTTCAATGAATCTAGTGGAATTGTTTGGGAGTGACAGCCTGGAATATAATGTCAATATCTTCAACTACAATGAAATGGCGGAACTTTTAATAATTGGCTGAATACATTGACATTAAACTACATAATGTGAGGTAATAAGCTTGAGGTCAGTTCAGAAGATGCTCGAAATGGTTGCCTTGAACTTCTTGACATACGAACAGCCTATCCGATATTTCACGCTGAACATTTTCGAACACAGTAACTGATTCATTACCAAACATTAAATTTCTATTTCTTTTTTTCATTATTTTTGTTTCATACTTGTAAATATAGTTTAGGTTGCACTTACAATATATGCGGGCAGATAATTTAAATTGTTGTTTTCAAGAACCTTACTTTGATGAAATCCTACTACTTATTTCTACTATTCAAATCTACTCATGCCGATCCTGTCCTTTTTTTTTTGTTTCCTCGAATTATTCGTTCCGAAATATATTCAAGGAGAGGAGCACAGAGACGAAAAACCTTATTCGTCGTTATCGGGTGTGAAAACTGCAACACAAAACGTCGTGGTGCGAACCCACAAAGTTACATGTGCGATTTTTCCTTATCTAATAAGGCACTTCCACTCCTACAATATATCCTTCTGCCATACTACATCAAACAAGGTGAGTTAACTTATTCATCTTGCAATTGATTTTTTAATTCGTACTTTTACGCAAAGTTTGAGATCAACACAAATCTCAGTGGTGGACCTGCGTCCCTACTTCATACACCGCTTCAAAAGCGTTCACTTGGAACCATCGACTATTTCAATAAAAATTCAAAATTTGATATTTTCTGGTAGCTTCATCCGCAACGTTATAATTGGAGCTGACACATCTCCATTGGTTTTCTTTGGTGAGTTTTCATTTTCCCCAAACGTTGAGACACAAAGACTTTATATTTATGTGCTTCAGATTTATTCCCGTATAACACTGATATTTTCAAAATTGTAAATCAAGTAGTGCCCCAAGCGAGCTCTCAACAATACTGCTTGAAATTCCAACCTGATAATCAACACAAGTTGTTTCAAGGGGAAAACTCATGCTTTTGCATCGACAAAAGTTACTTAAATTTAATATTTGTTTCGGTAACGTAAATATGCTACTGTAGCATGATATATCAGTAGCTTCACGGAAGGTATGCTGTTGAATTGTTGATTTGCTTTTGCCCAAAGCGGAATATAATCTTTGGATTTGAAAAAAAATCCCCTTGAGATGAGACAACCAAAGTTGCCATCTTTCATTAAGAATATTTGTAATTGCATTGTCCCACCCGAGTTTTAATTTCCAAATATCTTGGTGGAAGATTCTGCCCTGAATTGTGAAACAAGTCAAAAATCTAAAGAGTCAAAAATTTTAATTTCAAAACTTCAATGTCAATTTTATGAAATTCAATTTGAAATGTGATAGTATTACTAAAATGATTCCAATACATAATTAAAATTCTTTCAGTTACATTTTCTGAATTCGATTGGAAATTTTTCTCTCCAAACAGAATTTCTGTTGAGTTGGAGATTCGTATATATTTAGCAAATCCACCTTTTGAATAAACATATACTACATCATCAAAGAGGTTCTCAACTTCCTCAGTGGAATCTGCATTACCCAAGTAATCATCCATATAGTGATGCTCGATGATTTCTGTCGTTGCTGCTGAAAATGTCTTGCTGAATTCTCGAGCATTTTGATTTTCTGCTTCCTGTGCTAAGCATGGGTCATTTGGTGATACGAAAAAAACTTTTCTAGTTTCATATTCATCGGGTTCTCTATCTCTGTTAAGTTCACGTCATAGAAACCTTTTACCTGGACAATCTTCATAGCAAAATTTCACTTGTAAAAACATTTCCCTAATCTCACTGTTGAAAGCGTATATCTCTCAATTTTGAAATTTATCAAAATTGTATAAAGCGAATTATATGAATCGGGATGTGTCATTGAGCAATCATTTAAATCGATGCCATTTGATTTTGGAGAAGCATTAAACACAATTCTAAATTCATTCGGTTCATTTGGTTAATAATACCAAAGTGTGGAAGATATCAAATCTCTGGAGATTGCATTCGACATCCTTCGCTCGTGACCTCGTGAATATATCTGTATTTCAGAGAGTCACAAATCTTCTCTGAGTATGTCTTACCATACTTGATACTTTTGTCCATTTTCCTTTCCATACATGCTAACCTTTTCAACGCATTCTTTCTGTTTTCTCGTTGAACTGAATTTATATTTCTCCACAAAAGTCAGATTTTCCATCTGTCCCAAGTTTTTCTTATATTCTTATCTAGATTGGTTTGCGCTATCTTGTCCTCTTTTTACATGGACTTTTTAATTTTATCTGTTCCAGAAATGTTAATATTCCATTGTTCTTTAACAAGTTCTTGAAGTTTTTATAAATCATCCCACTGTTTTTCATGAGTATAACAAGCATTTTCAATATTTTTAGAATTGTGAGTCTCTGTTGTATACAAACATTTTCATGTATAACTCAACCCAGTGATGTATTACTTACTGCTTGGTTATTCCATGGACCAATAACGGCCAATTGTCTTGACCAATGGAGATTCTAGGTTTTGAAATATTCAGTGGTGCAATTTTTTCATTTGTATAAGGATGTTTTTCAAGAATCTCACCTGTTTTCACAGTTTGTATAGGTAGTGATGAGCCTTTCATTGTTCTTGCATATTTTACTTGAAATGCCGCACTGCTCTCTCCTCACCTCATTGTGGAACTTACAACTCTGGAATCTCCTCGTCCTTTGACTTGATTGTTGGTCCATTGAATGATAAGAGATTGTCGAGGTCTCTGGAGATTCAATTCGTTTGCCAACTGTTCTTCAATCAAAGTGTCTGTCGTAGCATCTTCGGAAAGTGCATAGGTTTTGACATTTATCGTACTATAACTGACGGTAACATGTAACAGATTTTTGATAAAGGGAATCTTCCATGAAAATGAGTCAAAACCATGTGGGAGTTTCTAAACTGTCCTGGAATACAGGGTATTCCATTTGAAAAAACTGAGTCTTGTCTCATTTTTCATGTACTGTAGGCGACCTAACGAAGACGGCATATATGCAATCGACAGAGAACTCGATGCTAGAACATCAAAGGCAGTCGACCTCTACCGCCAATGAGATTCATCCCCGGTCTTCCAGTGCATCATTCACTGCAAGGCAACTATCCGAAAATCAGAGGCCAAACAAAACGAATTTATGATTCAACACCAGACAGCGCTGTTTCAATCCACCATAGGTATCATCAGTGATGCTAGGCTGAACCACGAAAGTATTTCTGGACTCAAATGTCTCAGAAGGAGAAGCCTAAATCAGTTAGAGAGATGATTTCTCCCCTTACGAAAACACCATCTATGTGATCAACAGAGAACTCAATCCTCGATTATCGAAGATGAACGAGCTTCTTCAAAAATTAAGTTTTCAACTAGTTGCCTTGCAGTTTATCATTGATATTCGAAATTTTCGAATAACTTATTTACAGAACTCTTCCTGATTCAATTGATTTCTTCGATGAATCACAACGACTTTCCTTTGGAACTGCACTTCGTTTTCATGTTAAACATCATTTCATTATATTTTCAAGCCAAATTAAATTCAGTTTACTCTCTACATCACAAAACCTAAGTGAATTTGTTACATAACACGAATCATAAGTATTCCTCTCACTGCCATGTTACTTAGTACCTACTCTACAGTTTCATTTTTGTATTTTGATTGGTTCTCAAGGTTGTAACAATTTGTTTGAAGGTGATTGACAATGTTTCGTGGTGTATTTTATCAGTTCGGACTTCCATTGTCTAATATAATATAAATTGATTTGAAATCCCTGAAAAAAATATTAAAAAGATTAACCAAAAATAACAATTTTAATAAACAATAAACTGAAATTATAAAGAAATAACATACAAGCAACAACCAAAGGAATAAAAAATTTAAATATCAATAAAAGCTGAAAAAAAGTTATCATCAACAAAAAATGAAAATTAAAAATCAAAAGATTCCAAACCAAGTTACGTCATGACGTTTCGATTGTTAGTATCCACAATCGTCTTCGAGTGATAACTGAATCTCGGAGGAATAAGTCCAGTTATCACATGAAGATGATTGTGGATACTAACAATCGAAACGTCGTGACGTAACTTGGTTCGGAATCTTTCACTGTTTGTTTTTCATTTTTTGTTAATAATATTTTTTTATTTTCAGCTTTTATTAATATTTCTATTTTTTATTTTTTTTGGTTGTTGCTTTTATGTTATTTCTTTGTAATTTCAGTTTTTGTTTAATGAAATTGTTATTTTTGGTTAATCTTTTGATTTTTTTTCAGGGATTTCAAATCAATTTATATTATATTAGACAATGGAAGCCCGAACTGATGAAAGTTGTAACAATATTCGATATTGGGATGTTATCACCTAACGATGGAAAAATGTTCAACTGGGTCGAAGGTTACAAAACAAAATATCTTTCATTGATAAAACAGATCCAACTGAAATTTCATGCCATATATCATCATACTTTTTATCGAATCCAGAAATTAGTCAGGAAACAAAGCCCAAAATTCAAGTTTAGATTATTATACCCCCAGATCGAACAACCCAAAATCAAGAACTTCGAAATGTCAACATATTTTTGCAAAAGAACAGAGACAATTGCGGGTTTTTTCAGAAAAAAAACCATATGGAAGTGGCATTCAGGCCATATGCCACTTACCTAATTTCCTTTCAATGCCGAAATTGAAGTGGACAAGATGGAGAAATCTGAAGATTTTAAGCTTGAGTGCCCGGAGTGTAATAGGGTTTATGTGGGACAATGTGGCAGAAATTTCTCAAAACGGCATGCTGAACATGGAAGATTTTTTAGACTATAATCTAGTTCACATGTACTTTTTTTGTAACATTTTTCAGCCCTGTCCAGAAATTACGACCAAGGTGTCATTCGATTCGTATTTTTGCCTAGAAAGTTTG
>WOGL01001151.1:0-12151 GCA_015342145.1 Leptinotarsa rubiginosa
GGACAAAAAGCATATTCAGTATTATTATTATTAGATTGACTGATGCCTCAGAAAATCAATTTGTTTTGATGTTCTAAAAAAAGGTTTATTGAAATCTTTCACACCGTCCAATCTATTTGAATTTGAAATATCAAACACTTTATCCATTTTTTCAATGAATGTAGCCGTTCCTATTGCTGCTGATGGTATCTGATTGAAACTGGCATAGGTATTCACCGCTGTAGCTACCAAATGACTGAAAACTTAACTGGCTAATTTAACCTTCATCCTCTGAAAGTTAGTTGGAAATAAATGAGAATCAGTAAGTTTGGGTGCTAGTCTATATTGCTTTACCTTATCCAAGTTGTAAAGTTGTTGAAGATGACTTTTGTTCGTTGTATATCCATCAAATTTCAAAAATTCATCAAAAAAATGGTTTCTGCCACATTTCAGCAGTAAAATATATTTTACTCATCAACAAAGAAATATGACTGCTCTACAGTCACTTCGAGATCTTTTGTGGCAAGTTTATAAAAATTAGAACCTAAGTCTGAAATGATACTCCTAACTCTCAATCCAATTTTTGATAATTGCCTAACAGCTTCAATCACAATATTTTTTATATCCAGTATTGATGTGGATGACTTGGTAAAAAAAGTATGCAACAGGCTGTTTCCAGTTCGAATGTATGCCTTTTGCCATGACTACCAAGACATATATTCTGTTATGGAAGCCGTTTTTTTGTTCAATAATTCCAAATGTGACTTGATGCTCATTTCACCGAAACAAATGGTATTGAATAGATTGAATCAGAATTTTATAGGATGCAAAAGAAAGGTAGTTTAGCAAACGTTTATTTCGTTTGGTATTGAATAGTTTTTCTGTAAATTTCTTATATTATTGGATTGGTTGTTGTAAATCAAAACTTCAGTAAAAATACAAATTTTTTTAGTTTTGAGTTGCCTAGTTTGCTAATTATGAAGTGTGTTAATCGAATGACATTTTAATGTTTTTTGTTATTGATGGCAGAATGTAAGACAAGACATATTTGTTATTTATAGTAGATTATTTGAAACATATAAATGGAAAGTAGGCTCCAAAAAGGTTATTTGAATGTATATTTGATACTTTGGCTTTGCAGATATTTCAGTAGAAGTGATTTTTTTCTTACAGATACATATAAGCCTAATCAAAAACTTGATGTGGTTCAACAATTATTTTCTTTTGTGGATTTCCAGTGGAACTCCGATTGTTTTGTCATTTTATATCATTACTTGTGAGGCATATACTATTCGTAAAGTTCAATTTAATCAAATGTATTTCATAAAANTTCGTTTTATGTCCATTCCTTCAATCCTACATAATAAATACTAGAAAAACATACTTTTTTCCATCAATTGAAAAAAATATTACCGACATTTACCCCAACCCACAGCTCGACACTTATTCATTTTCAAACTAGACGCGAATTTTTCACAAATACAAAATCACCAGTTACAACGACTCACTCTGTAATAATATTACATGCCTCAACTTGGCTCGCTTGGTAAACGTTTCAGATTCAGTCGGTTTTGCTGTAGGTCGACTGTGCATAAAATTCGAAGTGAGGAATTTTCACCCAAATATGGCGGAGAGTGAACTTACTTGTGTTCACTTCTATACCAACAAGGCAAGGCCAACAAACATAGAAAATAGTTTTGAGATACAAACGACAATAATTTGAGGGAGGTATTTATACTATAGATACATTTTCAATGGTGTCAATGCAAAAGGATTTCAAAGAATAGTCTATTCAGATACATTTTGAACTCTGATTGTATATCGATAGATTTAGAAACTGGTTATTAACTCACGTCAATGACTCAATAAGTTCATAAATCAACAAAAGTCCAAATTCATAACGAGATGATGTAAATAATTAAGTCAATAACAACTTTTCTCAATAATTTTCAAGAATAGATATAAAAAAATTTGGTATCGATATGGGAAAAATATTCAACAAGTTCAAAATAATAGGATGTTACATTCATAATAAATGTTCAGTTCACTTTTTAACTTTCATTTCTTTGTATTTGTTCTGGATCGAAATATTAGGAACATATTTTGAAATTCAATATCTCTCAGAAATACGATATGGATGGTGACCCAAACTAGGTAGTTCATAACCCGGAACCATCTCGACGGGCAATCAGTTTTCGCAATATTTGAATAGATCTGTAACAACACGATTCAGGAATACAGAATCTCGTGATGAGGGTAGAAAGATTGCCGCAGGTGGAATATTTCAATAGGACTGAAGTGTGAAAATCACTGTCTACGACGAAATATGTCGTTGTTAGAGATATTCGGTGATGGGGGCTGACGGGATCCTAATTTTGTTTCATGGACTTGGTGCGTCAACAACATAATTAGTTTTGAGCTGCAAATTGTACTTTGCTGAAATGTTGAAATCAACTATAACCAAATTCTGAAAGACCCTTATTGTAGGGAGATAGCCCTTGTGTGATGTCATCATCATGAATTGAATGAAATTGAAATGCAGGTTTTTCGGTGCAACCGAGAAGGGAATCGAATTTCGCTTTTCGTAGGCACAACTTTAACAATGAAGTGTATTTCAAGTGATATAGCAAGGAAAATTCCAGCTCAAAATCCCATGTATTTTCTTATGACACGTAGGTGTGACGTAGTCGTCCTCATTTCCCCATGTAGTAGAGGAACAAAGCTACTTCTGGCCCACTTCAAGGTCGCGCGTCGTTGGTAAGTGTTTCAGAGAGAGACTTGAGTGAGTGGAAGAGAGTGGAAGATTCAAAGAGCGTGGCCCCCCTTGGGACTCCGCCTCACCTCTCGGGCCCCCTTGTCACGTACTAGTCACGTAGTCATCGGCAGCTGAGTGAAATTACATTGAAAAAAGTTTATTGGTGTGAGAATCAAATCCAGGTCGTCGGTATGGTAGGCGTTGTCCTTAGCCTCGACACCAACGTGGAATATTGGAAGTAATTGCGAATTGTTGATATTTATAGCGGCTGAATCGTCAAGTTTATGCTTGAGAAAGCTATTGTATAGCAAAACACGTATCGCGGTTTTTGTAAAACCCTTTATAGTGAAAATCATACAATAAACGGTATTAATTAGTTCAATTATGGATTTTCATCAAGTATTGGCCAATTCTATCAAAAACTTTCTATGTATTCCTACCAGTTCTATTCGTAACTAATGTTGTTACTGCAGTTTCATCCCATGAGAACATTTTCGAACACCATTACACTATTCGCATTCAAATTTGGGATCAATGTGTTTTCAAACCATTCTTCAAAAATATTAAGATTCCATGTTCTTATGATAGTCAACATTGCAGTCCTCAATGAACATTCCTCCGCAATGCACGATGATTAGTCGCGATACTTTGTTCGTAGGAATGTTAGGCGTACACATTAACGAACCATCAGTCCACCCTTTCGTTACTGTATTGTATCATACCAAGTTTTGTCCAAATAGAAAATTTGTCGCTGTTCTTGTCTATTTTTAGTTATTTGTTACAAGTATTTCCAACGCAATTCCACTATCATTCTGCTTTCCATAACTGCTAAACGTTTGTTTATTATTTTAAATCTAAATCCTAGTTATTTTATCCAACTCTGGAGAGTTTTGTCACAGCAGCTCACGTTATGGCCGGAAGTATTCAATTTCTTCCGTATGATTTCAGTTGTAGGAATCTCATTAATTTTGTAACAGTCGTATATTGTTTTTTTTTCAATGATTTTATCAGATGAACGTCTAAAGATTTTGGTAATACTGTATCACATCGCGTCTTGTGTTCATGAGGTTTGTTTTTAACTATTTTACGTTCAGTTGAGAATGGAATTTTGGTAAAATCTGATGTTGCTCGTAATAGTTTGCTTCCCTCGGAAACATACATTGAAACATACTCGCATTGTTCATCATCGCTATTGGAATCACTACACTGGAAAAAGTCTGTGTTGCTATCTGTGTTGTTACTGTTAGTGTTGTTACTGTTAGTACTTGTCCAGGGACGCCACATTTTAAACAGATAACAAAAATTTCAAGTAATTATAACTGCACCAATATTGAATTTCAACACTCAAATCGCGATCAGTTCCTGAACTGAACATTGATAACACGACGGTGAAAACCTCAGATTTCTATTCGTCACCGTAACATGACTTCAAATTTAATTTTATGACACTTCAGCCAATCATAAAACTCGGTTAGTAAAACTCATCCAATTCGAACCTCCAATTCTACAGTCCACGTGGACTAGTTCGCAGCCGATTAATTTCTATGTATTGGTTTTTTAGGCCCTTGAGAGTGCCGTCAACTGTGAGTGTACAAAATATGGTTTACTTTGACTATACTAAATATCACGCCAGTAACGTAAAAAACCCAATCCCTTCTATGCCACCTAAATAATAGTAACACTGCCTCGGCTGCGAAAGCCTCAACCATTTTGTTTGTCTTATAACTATCTAGTGAGATTTCATAATGATTTTTTTAAGTATATTCCTCACTTGAACCTAATCATGGCAGCTTAACTATATCAACTGAAGAAGATCAATACGATAGAAATATGAATATAGGAAATATTTTTTTCTTTAATATGTCTATGGATTCTTTGAGGGTACTGAATTCAAAATTTCTATTTTTTTCAACTGATTTCAGTACAAAACGTTTATACAAAATAGAATAACCTAAGGGCAAGTGCACAATATCTTAAATATTATAGAAACAAGTGGGTATTCTTATTTGGATACTGGAATAAATGCAACAAGTGTTGGCAATAGTCACATTTGAATTTATTACATTTACTGGATTTTTCTGACAATGATTTGCATTCCAGTCTGGGTGATATCAGATATAACTAACAGATTTATTGGACTATTTTCTGGAATTCTTAATGAAAGATAAAAGACAATATATTTGCGAATACACTGCTTTCAAAATATTTTCCTCTCTGAAATCTGTAGAAAACGCCTACACTCTAAAAACGTTTTTAAACTGTCAAGATAAAGTGTGTATCATCGAAAAAGTTGTTTCGTTTATCAACTCACAAAAACTGAAAAGCTTAGGATTCCAATATGAACGGGAAAATAGTCGTATCAAGAAAAACGAATATTGTTTATTGATTCAGCTTGGTTTATTTTTCAGATTGTGGAATTTTGAATACCCTAGCAGTGAGAAACAAGAAATAATTTTCTCATATCTTCAACTGGTTTTTGATCATGAGGCAGTGTTTCGTACTAATTGCACTATTACCTTTCAGAGGTTATTATAAAAATCAGTTTGATCAATTGTATATCTGATTTCAGTAATAATCAAATGAATAATTACATCTGAATTTAACTTCTCGAAAATAAACTTGATGAGTTCGATTATCCACCACTAGATATTATTGAAAATATTCACCATGCACTTCTTTCAAAATATCCAAATATTGAGATGAATGAATCATAAGATTGTGATAATAATATTATGAACATTAACTGAAACGATTATGAGTTATACCTACATTTTTTTCAATGGTGGCAGAAATTACACGCCACTGACTCCATAACGTGGGAATGAACGTTCAAAAGCCATCTACTTCTGCTATAATACTCAATCTTTATCGGCAATGTTATTTACTGCGATGCTGACGCTCCTTTTTGAAAATATATTCTGCACTCTTTTCACATATACTCTTTCCAGCTCTCAGTTTTATGATTCATCATTACTTGAAATATGTGTTTAAGAGAAAAGTATTAAAAAAAATGAAAATGAATTTTTTGAAAGTGGAATGGAGTTATCAACAAGGGATTTGGAAAAGAATCGCCAAATTATACAATGCGGTGAAGAAAATTCAGTTTGAAAGTTGAATGTATTTTGAAACATTTCCTGGAATTGAACTTGCAAATGGTTCTCATTGTATGTCTTCCTTTCTCATGGTTGAATGAGGTGGGTTCAGATGGGGCGCTTCCGTAAATGTTTTCTTGTTTTTTTCACTAGCTGAAAGCTGAAATAAAACCATCAGGGACCTGTGTAACCTCTTCGATTTAGAAGATTCGTCATAAGTTACTTCCCACTATGAAAAGCAGAGATTATTTTCACTTGGTTGGTACGACCCACTGATAGACTGGTTTCGGGGTACTCGCTCCATCATCAGTACCGGGCAGGTCACTGTAGACAGAGGGACCTGTCTATATTGTATTGTCACGTGATTGTTGTATTTTAATCAAATTATTGGAAATAGATCGCAAATAACTTTCATCTAAGGAATCAATAAATTCATCATCATCATAAATGTTATTTGCAATTGTGTATAACAGCCATTGGCTTCACGGGTAATCATTGTTCACTTGCAAATTCTTGTGAATAAACCTCTATTATAATGTTTCCTGAGTTAGACTGGCGGGCCCTATTTCTCGAAGCCTCGATACATTCGAGAGGGTGCGCCCACACCGTGGAGTTAGTGATCATTGGGTTTGAGAATCATGTGCCCTGAACAAGCGCAGTGAGCCAGGAATAGCAACCCTCTGCATTTGTCTGGATGAGACTTTTGCCTTAGTACGGTGTACCGGTATGATTTTAAGATTCGAGAGTAGAAAAGGTCATTTCACCAAGAACTCCAATAATCGAAACAACCATCTTGACAGAGTGGTCTGGATAGAGTCTGTGTAGTTCGAAGGAACAATCTCGGTATTTTATTTGTTTTCCCTTCTCTTTTCGGGCGATATCCGTCTCGTCAGAAGCTGAACACTCCACGACAAATATCGTTTTGCTGTGATGGCCGAGACAATCTACATCAGGCTTATCAGCTTATATAAGCCTGAGGGTGGGAAATGAATACTTATCAGTCCATAGTTTGAAACCTTGGAGATAACGAACTGAAACATGATCGGTTGGCAATTTTTCCTATACGATGTTCTTGATATTTTCAAAAGGTTGAAAATATTCTATTTACTTGTATCAAGATGAAATTACAGTGGGTGATAAATGCTCTTGATATAGCAGTAGAGACTTGTGGGAGACGAGATTTGGAATTGATGATCTATATCAATTAAAATGTCGTTATTGACGAAATCGCATATGCACGGTCAAATAGCTCAATTTCCAGTTGGACGTCAATCGGTTTCGGCCAAATGACGTATGACAAAATCCTCATCAACGCGATCAAAACAGTGATATCACTGAACTTGACATCAAAAATTGGGAATAATAATCTTTGGAAGTAAAAAGTACAGCAAACCTAAAAAGACTTGTGTTGGAATGCAATGTATTTTTAATTCGAGTGGGAAAACTCATGTAACAATTTGTACAACGTTCGGCATTTATTGCGAGTTTTGGAAGTTTTCCGGAATCCAGGATAATGTAATTGAATAGCTAGTTTTAACTACTTTCAGTGAATTTCTATTGAGTCAATTACAATTTTGTTCTTCAAATTCTAATTTTTTCAAGGACAGAACACAAGCATTATAGGAAAATCCTCAAGGTTATGTAACTAACGCAAATTGGCTGAATTTAATTTTAACTGAACAAGAAACAAATTACAAACGAAAAATAGTGCATAATAAAATGATAACCAGAATCTGAAATGTAGAAGAAAACTATTTTAGAGCGAAATCAAAAATGCATGAATATTCGGTGTGTCCTATCCTGTTCTATAGTAAGTTGTTAACTCGCCTGTGCATGAAAACAAAAGGGCGTCAAAGGTATCCATTGCGATGTTGATCCGTTTTCCTTGGGCCGCGAGTGAGAGTTCCGGGAGGGTTCTAGAAGGATATATTCTGTTTGAGATTGCTCGTTTAACGAAATCCCATATGTGCTCAATGGGATTCAAGTCTGGTGATAACCGTGCTGACCACGGTAATCTTTGAATATCCTCAATCACTAGTGCATTTTGTACTCTTCTTGTGCGATAGGGCCTAGCATTGTCATCCATGAAAATGAAATTGGCTCCAATTTCATTTCGGAGAAGAAAAATGATGGGCTCAATAATATTTCGAACATATCCATCCCCTGTCATAGTATGTGGAAGGGGAATAAGCTGCGTACGACAACCATGCATTATGCCTCCCAAAACATTATTGATCCTCCTTGGTATGGAACGACTTCTCTAGTGAAAGATAGTATTTCTTGTCGCCCTGGCCCTCTCAAAACTCTGTGTCGCTGAATATCACTAACTAAATCAAATCTGGTTTCGTCCGAAAAAAGGACATTTCGCCACTGAAGTAAAAGTCAGTCTCTGTGTTCCTGTGCCCACTATAGACGAGCGGCTATGTATCTGGGACTTAGCTTGGGTACTCTTAATGGCCTCCTGGATTGCAAATTGGCTCTAGCAAGTCTTCCTCGTATTGTGGTACTGGAAGTTGATCGACCAAACGTTCTTCTTAAATGATTTCTGATTACTGAGACTGTTATGGTTCGATCCCGACGTACATATTCTACTTCTCTTTCATTAGTTACCCTAGGATGCCCAGTTCCACGTCTCTAGTCAACGCTGTAAGTTTCCTGCACTATTCGGATAACTGAAGCTCGAGGAATCCTTAGTTTATCCGCTATTTAATGATTCGGCAGACCCTTGTCATGCAAAGCCACTATTCTTGCTCTATGGAACACTGACATTCTATTGCCAGGTGTAATTGCAAAGAAGAAATCAACAATCACTTAAACACACTAAGCCGATATGAACCACTTTTTAAATATTGGTATCTAAAATTAGAGGATACTGTTTTTGAAAACATTATTGCATGCCTAGCATAGGTGAAAGAAATAAAGATGAAATGTATAAAAACCAGCCATGATGCATATTTCGTTTTACAATTAACGAGGGGGTCCAAGAACTTTGACAATGTGTATATATAACCGGTTTAAGCATTTCATACCGTTTTATTACAAAATTTTATTCAAATTGACTTGTTATGTCATATTATAGTTACCGTCACGTTAATGTTGGTGTAGGACAAATCTTGTAAAAGTTAATTTACAACAATTCGAGATGTCGTTCCAAAACACGCGACACGTGTTTCGCTATATAATACACGTGTCGCGGTTTTTGTAAAACCCTTTATAGTGAAAATCATACAATAAAGTGTATTAGTTATTTTTAATATGGATTTTCATCAAGTATCAGTCAGTTCTATTCAATTATCCTAATTTTTTTGGTTTGTTTTGAAAATGAATTGGTAATTATTAATGAAGTTATAAAAATACATCATTCTGACTACATTTATGACATACTTCAATCTTTATATATATCTCTAAAAATTGTGCGATTTTTGTGTGAATTTCGTAAGATTCACTTCAACTTATACTATCTCGACTAATTTGGAAGTTTTATGATGAAATTTTATTCTCTAGGTGAAATGAAAGATAAATCTCCATTTAATGAATCAGTATTGAAAATACATCTTTTTGGCTATGTTCATTAAATATCCTGATTTTTTTTTCTGAATGATTCGGTCGTTACTTGATGAAGATCCATAGTAATTTCCAAAACTACACCTCACGATTTGATTTCCACAAATTTTATTTGAAAAATATATCATATGATATATTTTTCAAGTTTGTGGAGATCAAATCGTGAGGTGTAGTTTTTGAAAATATCCTCATATTTTACAGTATTACTTATTATATTCTCGGATATTTTATATATTTGAAACTTTGTTGAATTTGTGTTTCCGTTTTCGTTGTTTGTCTACCATATTTTCAATTCCATCATATTTACGTTTATCTAATACCATATGTCTTATAATTTTAGTACTTCTTCAGTTATATCTTTTTAAATCTTCTGTTCCGGTTTGAAACTGATATTCTTCGATTTCATTTTGTTTCCATGTTGATTTTGCATTTTTCATTCGTAATTCATCCTCGGAATTCACGTTATCCAGCAAACTATATCTCTCAGGAAATGATAATTTCATGTTCCCACTAGTATACCCGAAGATACTCTTGTTGGTTTTCACTGTTCGAGACGTGTGTCGTTACTGCTCCCACAACAGTTGCTGCTGACACAGTGAAATGACTAATCTTACTATTGTGCCATCTCCATGCCTTTTGGTGTGACCGGCTGAAATTTGCGACAATTATATGTCACAAAGACCTCCTAAATTTTCCGGTTGTGAAGAATTCAGAGCGGTTCGAATAGGGATGAATGAATGACTGATAGATTTCGTCGCAGTCATCTATATTCTGTTATGT
The DNA here is from genome assembly GCA_015342145.1 of Leptinotarsa rubiginosa. Lineage (NCBI taxonomy): Eukaryota > Metazoa > Arthropoda > Insecta > Coleoptera > Chrysomelidae > Leptinotarsa > Leptinotarsa rubiginosa. Next base: position 10,171 of record WOGL01001151.1, read on the forward strand.
ATGAAGAAGGTAATTATAGGCACGTTGATACTAAAACTTAATGTTCTGTGGCAACGATGGGCTTGTTTCATGATTTTTGATTTATAGTTCACTAGATAGAAATTTTAAATTAAAAAACAGCGCACTTTGTTTCATCTCTCTAAGTACCGTAGTTTTCCCGTAAATATTTATTAAATATCGAATGTGGTAGGGTGGTGACGTCACGGCCCTATTCCCGCTTCTTGTTCGATTGACCAATAGAAACAATAGAAATAATCAACATTGCCAAATTGTAAAATTTACGAAGCCTATAATTATCAATTTGAATATGGAAGTGTATATGAACCCGTTTCAATTAATGAAAAATTCTCCACATGGAATAAAATGTAGACGAAAAATCATGTTTGCAAATAAGTTATACATCTAAAATCAGTACACAAAGTCGATAGATCACAAAATATTTACCTAAACTAGATTTTATGCATTATTTATTAATATACAGTTATGAAAATCGAAAAATATAGCAAATTGGATTAAAGAATCATTTCAAATATTCAATTCATTCTACAATACTCAATCTGTACAATTGCAATTTATTATAAAAAAAAACGATTCCTACATACAAACCTCTTTCTAATATAGCTACTAAATTCAAGCGTTATAGGCTGGCTTGTGTAATCTGTTGATTCTTCCAAAACTTGAGAGGAGGGTTTAACGAGGTCAAGTATAGACAGAATTGATTGTACTCGAACTGATCCAACAAAAGCTTCTGAGGTAATAATACCAGTAATCATATGATAAAATTTAATTAATTTTGTTTCAAACTTTCATTAACAGGATTAACTCCAGATAATACTTTCTGTGGAGAATACTTGAAGTTGAAATAAAAAACTCCGTCATCAAATTCAATATTTTCGTTTCCATTTCATTTATAGTCACTTTTTAAATGATTTCTATGAAATCTTGGAAGAGCAGAAGGATTGCAGTTCTTTCTTTTCAATTCTTTCACCCATTTTTTTCTCATCATTCTATCCTTTGGGAACCTAAACTCATTATATGAAATAACTCACTCATAAACCAATGCGCTTTCTGTTTTCTTGTGCTTTTCTGCACAATTAAAATCAGCACATATTCAAATATATCTCTAAACACTTTTGAAACATACACAAACTAAACTCGATGAAAAAAGTTGAAACTCAATGTTGCAAAAACAAGCAGAATGGATCCGATATGACATACATTTTCAATGCCGAGTAAACCAATAAATTGTGATATGGGTACTCCATTTTCCTGAGAAAATGAACGATCAGTTAAAATTTTCTATTATTCATTCATTTCTTTAAGAATAAAGCCAGCAAACAAATGAATATACAAAAATGAGATCGCTCGAATCCACGATTTAGGCATAAAAATGAACAATAATGTTTGCCTTGATAACTGATATAGTACAAGTTATATCTAAATATAATTCTAAGTAGAATTAAACGAGCTGTATTTTCAAATTGTTTTCGAATGCTCATGAATCCTAATAAAATAAATCAATTATGCATACATGTCACCCACCAAAAAATAAGAAATTCAAATTTACTGGTATATTACCCATATTGTCATCCAGTCAGTCAGCGCCCTCTGTAGTGTGGGCGACAATGTGCTCTTTCTAATGTCAATGGTTTCCACAAACTTCGTATTTTTGTTAAAATAATTTTAAAATCAATGTTGAGCCTAGTTTTGTTGAAGCTGACTCCCGACAACTTACCAAGAGTCGATTTTGAAATGATCGAATAATTTTACTTGAAAAATTTGCAATACTTTGGTACCGGAATGAAGAATGAAAAATTGAAACTGTAGGTGGTATATTTAGTAGTTCCTTTTATTTATATGACATTCATTTCAGACTTTGTCTTTTATCGAAGGATGGAAAGTTTTTATTTAATTTTTATTTTATCTCGGCCAAGGAGCAGTATGGTGACTGAAAAGAGAAGCAAAAATATGTACAGTGAAA
>WOGL01001152.1:0-12079 GCA_015342145.1 Leptinotarsa rubiginosa
GCAGATCACGACTCATTGTATCGAGCGCAGTATTGAGTGAATTTTCATCGAATTGTAAATACAACTGTGTATCGTCGGCGTAACAATGCATGGAAGTATGAAGAAGACACTGTGAGAACTGAGAAGCATATAAAACAAAGAGATGTGGATCGATCCTTGAGGGACCCCATTATTCATTTCAAGGGTAGTCGATTTCTTGTTATTGAGTATGACACACTGAGAACGGTTCAACGGGTAATTTTCAAGCAGAGTTACCACGCTAGAGCCAAACCCAGGTAGGTACTTTGATATTGCCAGAAGTTGAAAATGGTTAATGAGATCAAATGCTTTACAGTAGTCCAGCAATACAGAAGACAGTACAATACAGAAGACAAAAGTTTATTATTGTCGACTGAACATTGTAAATCATCTAAAACTTTCAAAAGAGATGTTATGCAGCTGTGGTTTGCTTGTATAGAACAAGCGGTTCAAAAATGATGAACAAAAAACGTCAAAAACTTATTTATTCAACCACTCCCATTTGGAAAGAAAACTCAGTATTCACATTATTGAATGATTATTTGACCATTTTTTTTTCTGATATTGTGTGAATCAAAACTTGAGAACATTCATATTTTAAGATGTGATTCCTCTTCGAGAAGTTGACTTCAGAAAGATGGGGTTATTTAGATTATCAAGTGGTTTGAAAGTTATACAAAAATTATTCACAAAAAAAATATTTTCAAATTGAGCATCTCCAGCAAAAACTTTGAAAATTTAATGTTACAGTGATACATAGATCGAAATATCTTTTGATTCGTTATGACCATTCTCTTTCAGGAACATGAAAAGGAGGGATTTTTGTGAAGACAATTCGTTCAGGAGACTCAATTTTAATATCGAAGACTATTGGGGATTAAGAAAAATGGGACTCATGGGAAATAAGCTAGTTCACATCGTTAACTAGGTTCAGTCGGGATCGGTAGTACCTTCAAATTTTGATCTCAGGTTAGCTAGTTACCAATATAATTACAACGGGGAATCTATAAATTAACATGAAGTTTTTTCAAAAAATGGTTCCAAACACCCACTCAGCCAAATACTTTTTTAATGATGCAAAAATTTAATCATTCGAAATTTCCTCAGAAGATTAATAACCTAGTCAATAAAATTGTGTGTGCTTTGTGTGTTTTTGTGGAAGCTGAGTTTGATATACACTGTATAATGTGCGACCAACAAGGTATGAAATTTTTCCATAAAGAAGTTCATACCTGCTCTTCAAAATGTTAGTCAATATCTATCATGGTAGTGTCCATATAAATTGGAACTCTGTTGTTCGAAACTAAAGGAAGTTGGTTCTTGTCGAAAACCGCCCCTGTCTTTCCATTGTCTGTAAAATCCGTATGAAATTTGTAATGTAATCACCGAACTTTTCCGAAATGGAAAATCCAAATTGATGTCAGATTAGAGATAATCTTTAATTCCGACAGTCGCCTTTTCTTTCCGGGATACGTTCGTCTGGTAATTGTACTAATTATTTGGAGCCGCTTTTCGGCTAACCAATCGGCCCAGCAGCACCATCGTCCCAGAGCAATTAGCGGAGTTCCTTATTAATTAATGCAAGCCCCTTTCACGTCCATGGGCGTAGGAATAACATCAGTGGTGGTGAAACAGCAGCAAACGTAACCAACATTTTTATCGTATATTTGATCGAAAGTAATACCACAAGACCTCAAAATTTTCTCGACAAATTTCCATTTTTCAACAGAAATTTTGTTAAATAAGACTGGAGTTTTTTCTCAACACCAAACCGTTATTTTAACACCTCGACATGTTTTTCGATCACCAAGGTCGAAACATGTGTCGAGGTGTTGAAATAACGGTTTGGTGTTGGGGAAAAATTCAACTAATATTCATTACTACACCAAAGGTTCCAAATAGTGCAAAACAAGTAAAAATTTTGTTATTTAGCAATTTCATGAGAGCCAACAGCGTGATAAAACTACGAATACGTAGGATGAATGAACGATTGGTATTGCTCAAAAATAACAAAGTTCAACAGAGTACGAAAATGACTGAACTCCTATTTTTCAACAGTAGCCGACCTATTTAACGTGTCTGGATACATCATCAATAAGTTGCGTATCCGATTCAATATAATTGAAATTGAGAATGACGCTTTCATTCGAATTGAAAATGTCTCATCATATGTTTCGATTATGATCTTGAGATTTCTGGATATTATATATAAATTGTTTGTATTCGAAGAGGAAATTGAATTGAAAGATTGTTGTCTTATTTTCGATAAGTTATGTAAATCAGTGCAGAGTGACCATCCATTTTCATGGCTGTTTTATCGCTGTTGTGAAAAACCGTTTCATTGCTGTAAAATTCTGTTTTGGTGGCCTAGCCTTCAATTTTTTCCATCATTTTATCGGTTTGAAATAATTTGTCAAACAAAATCGTATTCACATGCTAGTGTCAGGAGCCAAAGATCTATTTCTATTTTCTCAGTAATTATAAAATTCATTTATCATATTCAGTGCAGACGTAAAATGTACCCCTCCCTTCTATCTTTCGAACAAAACAATGCATTATTTTTAGTACTCATTAGAAAAACTTGTTTTTTGAATGGAAAGGGTGTATTGGTATACCTAGTTTCGATTATTTTTCCAAATCTTGTTCACTTTTCAAAATCCGATTAACTCTCTTGAGTTCATCTCAATAAATTTTCAAAAATTTCAGCATTCACTTACTGAAAAATCAATTTCCCACATCGTGAAACATTTCTGAGGTTATTTCTCATCAGTACATATTAGTCTGTTCATCGGTTATGAAATGGTTTGCGGTTGTGTAACGTACACTTTGGATTTCCCAAATCTCCAAAAAAATCTAACGACGTCGTAACAGGTGATCTAGCTGGCCATTCTGAAGGACCACGTCGATCTATCCATCAGTTTTGATGATTGCCACATAGCATTTTCCAAACGATCAAGTCATAATGAGTAGGTGCTCCATATCATTCATTCAGGTTTATGAATTATCTGAACAACTTGGAACTATATCCAACAAATGCTTCTGAACACTATTGCGACACACACGAAACAGTGAACTTCTACTAATTCCTCAACATAAAATATAGTTCTTCAAAAATTCTCTTCAGTATACAATACTATAATTATTTACAAGTTGCCCAATATGATTGATCAAATCACTATTAATAAATTGATGGATGTAGCCGTTACTATGCCATAAAAAACGAAAATTAAAACTTCACTTATTTTTATAACACTTGTATTCGTAACTAACGTTACTGCAGTTTCGTCCTATTAGGACATTTTCAAACGAATACAATAAACTGAAATGATCAACAGTGTCACCCTTCTACACGTATTCAACCATAGTAGGTCATAACAGAGGGACATTAAGGACTTTCTTACCTGAATTTTGTTTACCTGTGACAATGTGGGTATGCTAATCTGTAGACCACGTCAATTTGGTCATTTAGTAGGTTACATCCGGAATGCTTATGTTTGTGAATTTCCAAGAATTCCAAATAATTGAGTTTTCAACCCATGCTTGTATGGTGCAAAATTTTGCACCTTTTAGATTCGAGAACTTGTGGTTGCATTCCAAAGAATGGTTTGAAAACTTCAAATTGTTTCTACCTAGTCTGAAAGACCTTTCATATTTAGCACATCGTTTTGAGACATTTCGGCCACATTGTTCAACATAAACATAAACACTATCACACTCTGGATACTTGGGCTTATAAACTCCAGATTTCTCCATCTTGTTTATTTTATCTTCATCAGTATTCATCAAATAAGACGAAGAGTTCAAGATTCAACTTAGTATATTTGAGAAATATTTTCCCCATACCAACCGTGGATCTATTTCTTCAAATGGAAAGTAGTGTTTTTTATATTTTACTGCATATTGGAATACGAAATATTTATATTTATTATCATTTTTATGTCAGATAAACACCAAGAGGAAAAGTTCCTTCGGCCCCATCCAATCTACGCCTATGAGTTTCGTTTACTCGAAGATACGTCCGGATATGAGTTGGTAGTGGAGTTCGTTGTCTAATCGGCACTACCCGGCTAGATAATTATTTTGATAAATTTAATATGATCCATGCACGTAGAAACGACGTAGGAGAGTGGTTACCTTAATTGTTATTGTTAATTTCCTCTGCAGAAACTAATATTCTCTTGATTAACTACGTTGAATATTTCATGGAGATTGGGATACGCCGCGTAGTTGAGTGTTTAGAGTCTCAGGTGATTGTTTTGAGAATAAAGACGGAATTGGATACCAGTTGCCTTCAATTAATAATTCAACTTCACTGTTAGCTGTAAGATTGTCAACTGAAATCAATATAATGAATCTATCAATTGATGAGAAGTATGACTGATTTGTTTCAAAAAATTGTTTTCAATGAAAAACTAGCTATGATTACCTATCGTAATTCTAGATGCTTCCAGAAAAACTGGTTAATGTTACTAAAAGGGATTTTACATTTTTCGGACACGATTTTTCACTCAAAAATTGAAACTAATGTAACAGACTTTTCTAAGATGATAAGTCGGCTGCTGATCCGGTGGAATCTTTCATGAAGGACGTTTATATACATCAGCCATTCAAACACTCCAAGAATATCACAGTTCAAAGATTTTCGAAAAGTCCTTATAGGTTCAAAGATCCAGATAGATTTATCACTTATTGATGAAAAATGATACCATCATCAGACCGGAGTTTTCATCCCATGGTTGGAGAAAAAACAGTATATTCTGGATAGTTTTAACGGAGGATTCCTTGCGATACCGGACACGATAGTGATATGCCTTGAATAACAACTAATATCATCTCAAGGACTCGCTTCATCATAACAACTGGTCAGGCTTTTTCTCATAAAAATGAATACCATTCACTAACATAGAGAAAACATTTTTTTCTGATTGATTCGGCCGTTACTTGATGAAGATCCATAGTAATTATAGAGCTTTAACATATGTTGGACAAACAACAAAAAAATTGGCTACATTTTTGAGGAAACGAGATATTAAAATTGCATATAGAACAAGTAGTACGTTGGGAAAGTTAGTTAAAAATAATAAAGACAAAACATTCAAATTCGAGAAATCAGGAGTATATAAATTAAAGTGTGGAACATGTCCTAAGGTATATATATATATATTGGTCAAACTGGCAGAGCATTTAGGAATCGAATCCAGGAACATCATATGTGCTATGTAAATAAAAAAACAAGTTCAACATATTCAAATAGTCTTTTAGAAAAAAATCATATCTTCGACGAAGAGTTCGAAGTTTTACAGATAGAAAATAAAGGTTTGAAACTGAATTATTTGGAAGCAATGGAAATTAATAAACTTAAAAATTCAAATATTCTAATGAATGAACCAACTGGATTTGAATAGATCACCATTTTTGAACTTGTTTTGTCAAAAAAACCGAGGAGGTATTATTATTGATGTAGAAGTGAGGTAATATGCTTCATGTAATCATAATTGAAAAGGTACCTCAGGTATATAAAAGTTGTAGAGGTTTAGGAAATTTGATGGAGATAATCTCAATTGTAGTTACATGTGGTATATACATATTAGCGTAAGAAGCAACTTGTAGAATTCAAATCACTGTTGAAGAAGCCACTGTGTTAGCGAAACGTGATATATTTATCAAATAAAGCTGAACAGCCCGATATAGTAATTTCGCTAATGTGTGATTACTCAGGTCTGTATTTCTATCAAATAACTTAATATGTTTTGTTTTGTTAGGAATCACACGTTAAAAGTTAAGACCTCGTTAGTCCTTAGCTCGCACAAGTTTCGACTTCTGAGGGTTGTCGTTCGTAGGGGGATGCGACAGCTGGTTAACGGAAAAACCTATTTTAAACATACATATACATTTTTACATATACATTTTTACTGTTTAAAATAAAGTGACTTATTTGGTAAACCATGTATATACTATGTACTTGATATTCAATTGAGCCTGTAGAATATCAGTACAATTGAAAAAAAATATCCAACAACATTGTGTATTTCTTTCTTCTACGCTACTGAGCCAGACTTCAAGAAACTGAAAATTTTATGTGCGGTCTCTTACAATTTACCGCCGTTGCATGCAAAATATAATACATATTATTAAACATTGTACACAAAGACGGTAATAACTGCATGCTGGCGAATTACTTGGGTAAATTTTAAATTAATGTGTACATAAAGTTTCCTTGGGACTCGCAGATAAATTATTGTGTAAGACTCCATTAGGTCACAATCGGATTTATAACCGAGATACTTTCATTGGAGGAGGAGGAGAAGATAGTTTCGAAAGTCGGGACTTGGAAAATTTTTAAATAAAATATTTGAATGACTTCAAGAATGTTAATAGGACTGACCCTTATCAACGAGTGAAACTAGTTTCAGTATCAAGATTAATTCAAGATTGTATGCGCACATTCAAAATCACGCTTTCAGTACAATTTTCCATACAAATCCTGCTGAAATTACTGTATATTTTTTTAAATTTGAAAGCTATGTGAAGGTTGAGATGGATATTTAGGGCAGAACATCAATGGGATTCCAATCAACAAATGAATCAAATATAAGCTGTTAAGATTAAAAAAAATAATAATAACCTGAACACAAAAAATATAAGAAATAATTTCATTTTATACACCTCAACTGTCTGTCCTAGAATCGAATTCGTCAATTGATTCCTGCGAATAGATTCGAGCTATAGTGAATAACTTCTTCAGAAAATGTTAAAGAAATGTATTTTTTGAGCTCACGATTCCATCTCGCACTTTGTTATTTATTTTGATTAAAAAAAAATTCATGATTTGTGAGCGTTACTGTTTCCATCCGCGATAAATTATTTGTATTTTAGCCTATGCATATCAATGCTGATATGAATTCATCCGGTATTACTTTAGTTTTACTTAGCAATCTCCACCCATTATACTGATATAATTAAAATACCCTTTTGTGAATGAGGGTAATATAACGAAGTAGGAGTCTGTCTCAACCACCGTATTCACCAGATTTGGCCCTCTGAGACTCTTTCCTGCTCCCAACATTGAAGAGACCCTTGAAAAGACGATGTTTTACGACGATTGAGCAGATAAAAACCGAATCGCTAAGAGAGCTCAAATGCCAAAAAGTGCATATAGGAACTGCATCAAGGATTGGAAAACGCTAGCACAAGTGTATTATATCTAAGGGGGGGCGACTTTGAAGGGGACAAAGTAAAAATTGATGACACTTTATTTTTGAACAGGCAGCGTATATAGACTATGTATTTGAATTGGATGTTCTACGTTTATGGTCTTAACGTTTATTTGTCATGTAATATCTCGTTCAGACGAAACTTAATACGTGTACCAAATATAAACAGGGCATTACCCATTGTGAGTGGAACATTAAGATAACATCTCAATTGAAACAAGTTACTGAATAAATGGTTCAATAGAAATGTCTTCATTGACGGCGTCAAAAATACTTTGGAAATTTTTTTCAAAATACTATTTCATCCTAATAGAAACAAGCCTTTGCCAATTACAAATCTATAACCTTTTTTGTAATTCATGAAAGGAATTATTTGGAGCAATCAAGTATTTAATTCACTCAAGGTGAAATGATAACCCTTTACAAAACCATTTCCCTTTTACTACTGATGTATTGAGGGTGATTCTGTTAATACATAGAAGACCTCATTTAATTTTCTGATGACAAATATCATTTCGGATGGCAATTCCCATTCATCAGCATTTTATTCACATATTTAAGAGTCTGTATCTATTAATAAACTGTTTTTTGTGTCTATTCCATATTGAGAAGGAGGAATTTTAAAAAACCTAGTGCTCTTTGCAGAAATATCGACGATACTATAATTATAAACATTGACGAATTCAACATCATCATTTCAAAATTAAAATAGTCTCATTATCACTTGAAAATAAAAATTGGGGATGGGTAGGACAAAGTTTTATTTGACTACATATAATTCCATTCCATAACATAAATTTCATCAAAGTGTGTCATCCTTTACAAACTTTTTGCACTGTGACTTTTCCTGGTCGAAAAAACTGAAGATATAAAATTAATTACCAAATTCCATACTCAGAAAAGTGGTTCGCTATTTTGCCTACAAACTAGTATGAATTCCAAACTGAAGTTTCTTCATTTGCTGTTAATATAATTGGTCAGAACTATGAAGTCCCATTTGAAATAAGGTCTCAGAACCTAGCCCTGTGGTACGCCTGTTTCAATTATCTGAATTTCAGAATTAACGGATCGTTTACCTTCATAATTTGAATATTTCAGTGCCACACATTCCATCCTACTGATAAAAAAAATTAACTACATTTAAGGCGTTGCCTCTGACTCCATAAATCTACAACTTTTCTGAAAGAACATTATGATTGTCACAATCGAATGCCCTGCTAAAATCACAGAATAATCCACCAGGGACTCCCCTGCCTAAACATTATTGACAAGAACGTCAATATTTCATGAATATTCAAATGATCTTTAACGATAGACTTATGATAGTCCTGAATGTTGAAATTCGATAACTTTCAAGATTACGATTCAAAGACAAATGCAGGAACAAGGACATAAAATGGTATAAAGTTGAGAACATACACTTTTAACTTTTTCTTGAGACTAACCTTAAGAATCAAGACAGAAAAAAACACTTTGAAGTGTAACCCCAAACATCTACAATTCAATATATCAAAAATAACTTTAGGTAGATTTTAACATTTCTATTCTACATGGCCAGGTATAATGTAAGATGATCTGCAGGTTGCAAACAAATATTTTATCGTATTGGAATATGCAAAGATAATTATTTACTTATCAATGATTTCAACTATTCCACTAACTTTTACGAGCCCTGATAAAAAACAAGGTGAATTTTAATTTTTCTCAAAAAATATTAACTCATTCATCAATTTCTATTTTGTTCCCTTCAATGTAGTCCTCCTAAGATATAATACACTTGTGCCAGCGACTTTTCCAATTCTAGAAGCAGTTCTGATATGCGCTTTTTGAGATGTCTTTAGCTCTCCGAGCGGTTCGGTTTTCATCTTCTCAATCGTCGCCCTTTCATGAGTGTCTTCAATCTTGGGAACAGGAAAAAGTCGCAGGGGGGCAAATCTGGTGAATACGGTGGCTGCAGTATGATTACGGTCTTGTACCAATAAGTAATGACGAGTTAGCAGGTGCATTATTGTGATGAAAAAATCATGCATTGTTTTTCCACAATACTATTCGAATGTACGTAGCCCGCAAAATTTGAACATAATTTTTTTAAACAGACCTAGTATTCAACCATTTTTTGAAGCGGTCTGTACTTTTACCAAAGGAATTAATTTCAAATCGAATTCAACCCTGTTAGTGCACAATTAACCACCAACCTCGCCCTGTAAGACCATTTCAACCACTTCCTTCTCAACTACCTGCCCTTGCCAATTTCATTAGTTAATCCAATCGCCTACGCGTGTCCCTGCCCTTTGAAACCCTTTTCCAACCGAGTACATGAATTAGCTGTCTCGTTTTGAGGAGTAAAGAAAACGAGACGATGAATAGGGGGTTGAAAGTGCACTTGAAGGGTCTGAAGAAACGCCATCATATTCATTCCCCGCAACGGCGGGGTAAAATTGACGACAAACACATGAATGTTAATGTTTTGTTTGTTTGTGAAACCAATGCAGGACTGGATAAAAAACTGAAAACACTATAGAAACAGCATCAATTCAGTTAAAATAGTTTTTCAAGGAAATTCATGCAGTCTCAAGCAATCTTCTGAAGAAAAGTTACTAGGGATGTGATTTCTGTCTAGTATTATTTGCAGGTTTTCTGTCAAAACGGCTTCAGTAATGTGGTAAAGCTGTATTTGTGATGACGAATTTTATTAAATGCAAACTTAATACAAAGAAAAAATGGACGATGAAGGGAATAATTAAGCTAATAAAAGAGACAGGTTACTCGAGGAGTATCGAAAAAACAGAATCCTGACATGGAACAAAAATTCATCACATATCGAAACTATTTTGATAACCCTAAATCGTTATTTTTGTAATATACTACAGAAAAGGAAATATACGATATTATCCAATGTCTGAAAAATAATAAAGCACCTGATACTGATGGTATCACATCCCAAACATTAAAAGAAAATTCCAGTAAATCATAATATCATTCATTATCAATCTCATATATTATAAGTCAGGATGGCTGGTGTACATCATTTACTAGTTTGTGTCTGAAAGTTACTTCTTTGCATGGTATACACATCTTCGTATAGAGTATTTTTTTTTTAATTAATTGCTTCCTTCTTTTCTTTGAATAGTAGAAGTAGAAACCCAAAACCTTCCTTTCATAAAATATTCGTTATTGAATAACTTTTCAAAAATGGCGATGAGCAGTAAATTTCAAATTATCGATCCATTTCTTTAATCAATAATCTTGCAAAACTCTCAAAATCAAAATTGATTCATTCATCACAGAATATAAATTACCATAAAAGGGGTGGATGTCAGCTTACTCTTCGAATATAAAATTTAAAAATTTTTCAACAGAAAATCTAATTACAATTCCGAGAATTTTGCTGAAAATGAATTGAAAAAAAAACTAATGCAGGAAATACAGCTGTTATATTGGGAATATAACTACTTATTCATTTCCATACTTTACAGTCAAGCTTCAAATCTTTCTTCTGGAAGTGAAAAACTTCATGACTGAACTCATGTTCTTCTGTAAGGAGGTGAGTGGCATACGTTGAATTTATTTTTCCATTCTGAAAACTGTTTCTATGTTATATCAGGCTTGCTTTGAATGCCCTCCTAGTTTGACCTATGTAAAACATAGGGCATGAACCACACGACAACTCACAAACTGTTGGTATATTTGACACCAAACTCCTGTCCCTGTTATTTATAATATGCATGTTCTAATTCTTAATGGTTTCATTCAATAATAATAACCGGAGATATAAAATCTGCAAACAAAATTGTTATGGGGATAAAAGGTTTTTCTGAATTGTCTGAAGGGTTTATTCAGTACTAAATATGAGTTTAGAAATTTAGATTATTTTAATTGTTTATTAGTATTACTTTCAAGGAAAACCACTATACCATTATTTCGTCATATTCAATTCCATTCTTTTCCTCGTAGAACTTGAACTTGAAAAAATGAATGTTTTGAATGAGAAGTCAGTGACGTAAAAAGTAACGGTGACCCGTGACGGTAAAAGTGACCCGTTACACACCACGATGAAAATCATGCAAAATAATTAATTCGTAAGTTTTATTCCGGGAGCGAGTTTGTATCGAAATTATAATTACTACATGATGGCGTTAGTATCATCGCATTCACCACTATTTTAGTTAGTAATAACCTTCAAAAGAAAGCTGTTGAAATTTCATGATATTCTACTCAGGAGTTGGTGAGTTATTGTGCTAAGAGTGACATTACTTTTGTTAATTTCGAAACAATGGATTAAAAAAAATGTGTTTTAATTTTACACTACTTCTTGACGAGAAAAAATACCGTTCAAGCGAAGCAATGGATTGAAAAGTGTTATAAGGATTCCGCTCCATCAGAAACAATAATTTAATAAACGTTGTTTTGCTGACTTCAAACGTGGTCGTAGAGACACCGATAATACAGTGGACCTCCAAATGAGCCAGTCCAGAAAACATTTAGAAAATCAACAAAATCGTTTTGAATGATCGAAGATTGAAGTTGCATGAGTTGGATGACATTGTAAAGATATTAAAAGAACGTGTTGGCTTTATATTGCATGAGCATTCAAGTATGAGAAAGCTCTATTCAAAGACGGGTGTGATAATATCCACATCTACACAAAGTACGCCGAGAAAAAAATATCGAATCATTATTTTTTCATTTACCGACTCTGTACACCTACCATTTTTCAATATAATACGCTTATTGACAAATTTGGCGAAAAAAAAAGAACCGTCCTTGTTTATTAAACTGTCTGAAGGGGTGAAAATAGGGTGGAAATATTTGAAAAAGTCGTAACATGAAAAATCGACTATGTACAC